>VALG01016069.1:0-38633 GCA_009835305.1 Ipomoea purpurea | reverse complement strand
CCCCAACTACTATACTGCAGACTGCAGTAGAATCCCTCCAAAATTCATGTCGTGATTGGGGATCGGATCTGCATAGATAGATAGATAGATACAACATTATCTTCCCTAACTTAGCTTCCACATGGCCGTTTTTTAAGGAGAGTCTTACGTATAAATTCAAATAAATATTATGTTTCTCATCATAATTTCATAAATGTGTTTTTATAACTATGATTTACAGGTTGGCTCGCAGTTATTACAACATTACCAATTAGGGATATTACGGGGAGAATGTAAGGGTGATTACTGATTAGGAAAAAGAATGTGGGAGGGGAGACCAATGCTATATGGTCTAATGGTACCCAAGTTGGGCTTTTATTTAGAAGGTTGTGAGTTTGAGCCTTAGCGGAGACGTTATTGATTCTTTGTGATTCTTTGTGTTTTGGTAGGTTGAGAAAGTATATGAACAGATACTACATGTGACACAGGAGCGTGCCCATGTGGTTCGCGCACAGCTTGTGTTCCCACCCCCTCCCTCCCCCTTTTTTTGTTTTTCTTCTTCTGCCGTTCTCCCCACACTTGCAGACCAATTCGTTCCCACATTAATTCTTCCCCACATTTGTTATTAACCTCACCCAAGTGAAATAATCTGACATTATTCCACATTTCTTCCCTTGATGTGGATGCTCTTATTATATAAATGTGCATGTTGAAAAAAGTCTGCATTATTACTCTAGCTGGTAAAGGGTTTCAAAAAGTTAAAAGAGTCTAGGTTTTTTTTAGCTAATCGGCTCAAACCAATAACGGGACGTTTGGTTGGAAGGAGGAAATTACGTGGAAAGGAATTGCAATTCCATGAGAGATGAATTACTGGGAATAAAGTAGGAATTTAAATTCCCGTGTTTGGTTAATATGAATAAAATTACTGAGAATTTCAATTACAATGTTTGGTATACATGAGAATTGAAAGGGAATAAGTAGTAATTAAAGTCTTAAATGCTCACTGTTGTTGTTAGGCATCAATTTTAGGTTAAAAAAAGGGAGGGACATCATCATTATCTTTTTTTCTTCTTCTTAAAATCCATGAAATTAAAATCCTAAGGGGCATGGGATTTTAATGCCATTAAAATGATGAAATTGCAATTCTATGAAATTTTCTTCCAACCAAACTAAGGAATTAAGTAGCCTTTGGAATTAAGCGGGAATTGAATTTAAATTCTTTTAAACCAGACGCCATGTCAGATTAATAGGCAGCTCTTACCCAAATTAACTGTACCAACTCAATCGAATGAGATTGTTTTGTGTTTTTATAACTAGTTATGCGCAAATATTAATGATCAATATATTTAAATGTCATGTTTAATGTCAAAATGTGATTTGTCTACAAATTAAAATATCAAAGTACAATACTCATAATTATTGGTACAAGTCTTTTGGATGAAAAATAGCATACAAATTTAGGGTATACCTTTCTCCTACACTTTATATATAGTTATTAGATATAGGAACAAAAGTTACAAAAAAGTTGTAATTTGCATTCTAAGTTCTAAACCATGTCACCATCACCATGTTGATGGTCCAAAATTGTTAAAAATGTCACACTGCGAACTAACATGTTAAGAGTCCATAATTGGTGAAAATGCCACTTCGCGAAAAGAGGACCAAAAACTGCCTCCTCATAAAAAAAAAAATTAGAAAGCTAATAATGTTCATGTCAGCAATATCAACAATTGAGGTCCATTTTTTTTTTTTTTTTTTTAAATTTCTCTAACTTTCTATTTTCTAAAAAATAATAGTTCATTTATCCAATTACTAAACGCACATGTGTTCCGGTTCCAAACTAAAATTTAGCATTCCAGTTCGAATCAAACCGTGACCATCTCTAACAATTAGCATTTAACTTTCACTCAATCAATGTGTGCACACACATAAACATATATATAATTTAGGGTGTGTTTAATTGTACATGAGAATCAAAATCATAATGGAATCAAATATTTGTTAATTGTAATGAGTTGGTCATTTTGCATCTTTGGTCGTAGAGTTGAATTGGAATAATACTAATATTGATGTTGGTATGTATGACCGTACTCTATAATGGGAATAAATGTTTTTTTTTTTTTTAATTATTAAGACAACTAATCCTTAATATAATGACACACAAAGTACCAATATGAAGAAGAAAAAAAATCTAAAAGCAATAATCCAAACTTAAAATAAAATTATCAATAAGATTGAATGATATACTTGTTTTAATTAGAGAATGTTGTTTTAATCTGGAGTGGGTAATCAAATTTCATAGTTGTATTTCAAAAAGTTGTCAATCAAATATTAAGAGTTATACTCATTTTGGTCCTCCGACTATTAGCTAATACTCGATTTAGTGTCCCAAAGTATTAAAAGTACCCAATTTAGTCCTATACTTTTAAAATCCACCCAATGTGGTCCACCGTTACAATTGTGTCTGTTCCACCGTTATTTTGAGGGCAATGAAGTCAATTTACTTGGTCCAAACCTGTTTATTCCTTTGGTTAACGTTGTTGGAGGCCCCTTCAGCGATCGAGCCACTGCATGGACAATCAGAGGATGTATGGAGGTGCTGAGGCATGGTGGACTGCTCTACTTCGCTCCATGAATTGCGCCTACTCTGCTTGGAGCATGGTGTCACTTCATTTAAGGAAAGAATGTGTGTGTATCAACTAAAATGACACTTATACCCTTCAAAATAACGGTGGATAAATGACAATTCTAATGGAGGACCACATTGGGTACCATTTTAAAAGTTAGAGGACTAAATTGGGTACTTTTAATACTTTTGGACTAAATCGTGTATTAGTTAATAGTCGGAGGACCAAAAATGGGTATTTACTCAAATATTAACTATGCTTCTATTCTAATTTTATTCCTGGTGTGGAAACCCATAAACCAAACACATGGACAAACATAAAAGAATTTTAGAAAACCCAAAGTCTAAGGTGATCTGGCCAGCCCAGTGCACATCCTTACTGTCAATGTACACTGTGTGCACCCATGCAAGGTGCACACGCAATGGATCAATAATTACTATACTATAGGTTCCATAATTTCTATACTATAAATTTATAATTTAAATCACTATAAAATTCATAATTTTAAACAGTAGATTCATAATTTCTATATCTATTAGATTCATAATTTCTAAACTGTATAGTTATCAAATTATGAACATATAGTTCAGTGATTTGTGAATACCGAGTTCAACACATTGGGAATATCGAACATTGAAAACCTTATGAAAATACAGTTTTGTAATTGTGAATATAAAGTTCAATAATTAAATTTATAGTATATAAATTATGGATCAAATTTCGTGTGCACCATGCACAACATAATTTGCCAGTGCAATCCTTATACCATAGACCAAGGTTCATAATGCACTATACATCCTTGTACATGTGTATGTTTTTATGTTGTGAGTTTTGTTTTGTGTTATGAAATTCTGTTACCTTAAGAGTATGAATTTTGTACATGAAACAAATTAGTAGTTATCTCTTATGTTATGAATTTCGTGTCTTATTTTGTAAAATTTTGTGTTTATAAACTCAAATTTGTACTTAATTAAATTTTAAAAATAAGTAAGTATAGTAACATGTGTGTTAAATTATGTATCTGTGTCATACATGTAATAGAGCCTGGCTTGTTTTAGGCATTCTCTTGAGTTGGGGCAATTCAGATCGGCCCAACCTAATATTGCCATTTGATATACTTTCTTCAGTGGAATCCAAGAACGGGAGCAGCCCAAAAGACAAAAAATAAAGTACTGATAGCTGAGGTAATAATGCATTTTCTCAACTATGAAATCAAGGATTTTAGAGGATCAAACATTTATCTCCACTGCTTGTTTTTTTAAGGATTAATTAATTCTCATGTTCTTCAAGACTTCAACTGTTGCATCCTTCTACACTGCGAGTGTATTTGCATTAATATATTATATTATATGCTTACAGTTAACCGATTATAATATGTTAACTACAGGCACATAATAACATTTAATATATTATGACACATAATTTTTAAATATAATATAAGGCAGACCTAGGGGTGTAAATTAAATGGCGGGTGCATACTTGAAAATGCAAATAGTATTATATTATGAAAAAATTACTTGTGAATTAAGATTCAACCTAGTTATAACAAAAAACTACAACCTACAAAATATTTCAATACAATTTTACAAATCATTATAAAAAAATTTCCATATTCTATTCAATTCTATCTTTTTACTAAACACATTTGAAATATATTACACAACAAGTCCTGAAAGAAGTGAGTGAGTAAATAAAATATACGAAGTTTTAAAGATTAGGAGTTTGATTCTGTTAAAAATTTTATGAAAGAGTTTATTATATAAGATTTTCGAGTTTTTTGCACTTTTGGTCCCACGACTATAGTGGCACTGGCAGAATTGATCTACGACTTTTGAACCTTGCAATTTTAGTCCCGACTATTGATTTTTTTGCAAAAAATGGTCCTTCCGGTCACTTTTCCGTCAAAATTTCACCAGAAAAAAATATCTCCATTTTTAGCCGGGTTAAAATTGACATTTACTTATCTCAAAAAATTAAAAGAAAAAAATTGATATTTGACTACATACAATATTACCTGGGCTACATACTACTGCCCCAGGCGGCGAGTTCTTGGAACAAGCAGGGCTGTCAGTAAGCGCGGCGGAGGGCCGTGGCGTTTTCCGGCTTAGTTAGGTTATCCGGCAGCAGCATTGGAGGCGAGCCAGCACGTCTGCGGATCATCCGAAGACATCGAAAAAGTAAAATGTCAATTTTAACCCGGCTAAAAATGAAAAAAAAAATTTTCCGGTGAAATTTTCACGGAAAAGTGGCTGGAAGGATCAATTTTACAAAAAAAATCAATAATCGTAGACTAAAATTACAAGTTCAAAAGTCGTGGATAAATTCTGCCAGTGCCACTATAGTATCGTGGACCAAAAGTGCAAAAAACTCTAAGATTTCCCTAACACTTCAAAAGAGTCAACTATTTTGACAGAATAAAACTGATTGAACGGTGTGACCTTAAAAGATCAGAGCAATACGATAACAAGCGTAGACCGAGTTGCAGCTTAGCAAGAAAGTGATGCGTTTTCATTTTCCTATTCCTATGAACATTATCTTAGGAGACGACGATCTCGGTGGAGGAGCTCCATAGCAAGCGTACTCATGGAGGGAGAAGTTTAAAGATAGCGGCACTCCGCCGCGGGCAAGCTTCTCAACCCCGCAGAAGGCGGCGGAGGCCCCACCTTCGGACCCACCCACTTCTCGGCGAAGGGGGGGCCAGAAGCGGAAAGCAAGCGCCTTAGGCAGCGGTGGAACTTCGACTCCTCTTTTCTACTTCCTCGAAGCGCCAGCTCGCGAAAAGCGCCGCCGGTGCCCTTTCCTCCGATCCCACAACGGTCCGTGCACCAGAGCTCGACAGCAGCCTAGCAACACGCTCCCGTCGCCTCACCCTCAAATCAGGTGTTCGCAGCGAGCGGATGCGGCGCTGCTGGCCAGAGTTGGAGGGCGGAGCTGCGGAAGGCCGAGGAAGCGTCAATTGAAGCGAAGGAGGATTTGGAGGCGTTGGAGGCAAACAATGAACCGAGTTTGAAGCAATTACGGTCTCGAGATGCTAATGCTCATGTTGGTGCCGAGTCATGCTGGTGAGTTCGAAATTCTCTTTACCAACGCATGATTTTGGTCTTATTGCTTAATTATGAGCTTTAATTTCTATTGCGTGAGAAATTTTGTGCGCTGGGTTTCCAGAATTTTTTATGTAGAAAGTTTTGTGATTTGCATGGAAATTTTTGCCCTTTACTATTTCCTGTATTGCTTTTGTTGATAGTGAGAAAGAAAAAGCACCAGCCCAGTCATTCCAAGATTATTTATTCGTTTTCTCTAACTCTGCAGGTTGGTTTTCTTGGACAAAAGTTCATTCATTGGAGGAGCAAACAATGCCATCCTTCTTTAATGGGAAGTCTCCAAACAGGACTCCTGAAATGTACATGGAGATACGCAATATGATTATGAGAAAGTATCACGCAGACCCAAACACTCGTATTGAATTGAAGGATTTGTCTGAGCTCTCGACTGGTGTGTTGGATGCAAGGCAAGAGGTGATGGAGTTTCTGGATACTGGGGTTTGATCAATTACCACCCTTTCCCACAACTGATTCTGCTGATGAACGTTGATACCAATGTAGAGGAAGCACCAAAGGAGGATTCTTTACTGGATAAGCTGTTCCGCTTTGAATCAGAGGCAACGTGGACACCAGTTGTTCCCAGGGCAAACATGACCACTCCAGCTCTGACATCTGGCTATTTCCGAGTCTACTTTGATTGAAGAATTGGGAATCTGAGGGCCTTCAGTTGAGTATCATTGTAACTCCTGCTCGGGTGATTGCTCCCGTAAACGTTATCATTGCCAGAAGCAGGTATCCTTATTTAATCCTTTTTACAGCATTGCTCTCAGTATATTCAAGTTTTGTCATGTTAAAAGAAACACCATACTTCATTTAAGTGTTGAACAGATTCCATATATAAATATATGAATGTAGATTATTTTCATACAACACTGTTCGTGGGGCAAGGGTCCAATTATACCCAATGTAGTTCTGAATTTGTAGTATCAATATAAAATGTCTACTTACATGACCCCTAATTGTGAATAATCTTGACTTCTGAGCCATGTTTGTCAAAAGTGGTCCCTTCACTGTGTGTTGATTTCCTTCTTTCTCTACAGGCAGATTTTGATTTATGTACAGAATGCTTCAACAATGGGAAGTTTGACCGTGATATGGCCCCCTCAGATTTCATTCTTATGGAGCCTGCTGAGGCTGGTGGTGCAAGCAGTGGGAAGTGGACTGATCAGGAGACACTCCTTCTCCTTGAAGCATTAGAACTTTACAAAGAAAACTGGAATGAGATTGCTGAGCATGTTGCAACAAAGACAAAAGCTCAGTGCATCTTGCATTTTGTTGAAATGCCAATTGAGGATATGTTCTTGGATGGTGATAATAAAATTGATGGCATTTTGAATACTGATGTTTCAGTGAATGATGACAATTCTGCATCTAAAGGTGGTCCCGAGACAACGGAGAGTAAGGATGATGGAAATGAGAATCAGCCTGCATCCTCATCAATTGAAGCTTTAAAGCCAGATGATGTAAATGATTCAAATGCTGAACAGGAATATGGCGAGAACATTGCACTCAAGGCTCTTAGGGAAGCATTTGTAGCTATTGATTCTTTTCCTTTCACCTGGGAACGTCTTTCATTTGCTGAAGCTGGCAATCCTGTAATGGCATTGGTATGTTAATTTTGTTTTTCTTTCTTGAGATGGATTAGTAATTCTGTTGTTCTATGTTTCTATGGGAAAGGTTAAAAGGTCTGGTAAAATCAATTTTTCCAACCAATGAAACTTGTCTTCCAACCTGTGTTATCCTGGAAACAATGTTTCAAAGCAATGTGGGACACAATGGTTCTGACCCTTTTTCAATGCTATCTCAACTGTTGGTTCTCTATGGCTAGTCTGCTGGTGTTGGACCTTCTGCAGACATGGGTGCTTCACCTGGATCCTCTTGAATACACTGAAATGTTATGCACACTGGCGTATTGATTTGGATAATGTTGTCTGCCAATTTTTTGCTTGCATGTTGAACATGTGATGATATCCAACACAGATACCTTACTCTGCATAACATAGCTGATGGTCATTTTGTAAACATTTATGACATTTCTTGTTATAAACTAGGAATTAACAATTCTATTTGGGAAATGATGCTACTTCAAAAGATGAGCATCAAGAATTTCACTTTGTATTGGCAAGCTACCAAGGGTATCATTATGAAAAGTTTTGGTGCAATGAGCTTATAATCAATTTGTTCTAGATACTGAAACCAAATAATTGAACTTGTTTTAATGGTCTCAATATTCTGTTTTTGACCTCAGGCAGCTTTCCTGGTAAAATTGGTGGAAGCTGATGTAGCTACTGCCTCTGTGCGTGGCTCTTTGAAAGCTGTTTCTGGTGAGCAATTAGCTGCCAGGCACTGTTTTCTTTTAGAAGATCCTCCTGATGACAAGAAATCATCCAACTCTGATAGGTTTGTCAACCTTCCTATTAGCATTAATTACCTAATAATGAGTGAATATTGAATATGGTGTTTATAAAATATGCAGAGCTGTTACTGAGTCAACTGAGCCTGAAGCACAGCAGGATGAGCAGCCTAATAATAAATTGCAGCATGAAGAGCCTAATTCAGTTAACGGTAAAATTGATTCTTCTGTTGAACAGAATAATGAGAATAAGCAAGCAGAAGAGAATAATGAAAAAAGAGAAACCATGGAGAACAAGAAACAGAGTGAAGCTGGGGAGAGCAGTGTAAAGGGACAAGGAGAAGAAACACTTTCTCATTGTGAACATTCAGAAAAATCCGAGTCCAAAAAGGGAACTGATGTAAGGTTAATGACATGGTTGTTGAATCACTTCATGTGAATGGAAGAGACGAAGCAGATCTGCAAAAGCAAGAAACACCAAGTACCGGTGAAGGTTTTGATACTCAAAAATCAAAAGTGGAGCCACCTTCCAATTCCACAAAGGAGTGTGAAGATGGAGCCATACCATCTCATTCTGTGGATTCTCCAAAAGATGAGGATATGATGCCTGCCACAGAAAAGAAAGAGCCTGAGCAATCCATGTCGATGGTTGAAAACAAAGTTAAATCAACAGGTTTGTCCCTCACAATCTGATTGTAGATTATAGGCACCAAAGACAAGATTATCATTAAATTGAAGCTCCAACTAAGGCTCAGATTTTGATCAATTGATTTATTTATTTATTTATTTATTCCCAGTAGGTGAAGAAAAAGACTGCAAGATTGAGAAGAAAGATGCTTCAAATAAAAATGATCTGGATATTGATAAGATTAAGCATGCTGCAGTCACTGCTTTGTCCGCTGCAGCAGTGAAGGCAAAGTTTCTTGCAGAGCAAGAAGAAGATCAAATTCGGAAGCTTGCTGCATCATTAATAGAAAAACAGGTAATTCTTATTGCTAATCAACCTGCCTTTTGTTAGTGTCTTGCTAGAAGATCTGCTATTGTTTTATTTGTTGTGTTTTGGCTGTTGCCATTAAATTGGCTTTACATTGGAACTGAAATTCTGATTAGCCTACTTAGAACTGAGAAGCCTTAGTAAAACTGTGCCAGTTGGAGGAACTAAGAACAGCTTGCCTAGATGATAAAGTTAAATAATTTGACATTGTTTTTATGCTAAAATGTTCATATTGTACAGAATGCAATGGGATGCTTTCCTTGTTACATATCAGCTATCTGCAAAGTGTTGTGTTTCTTTTCAAATTCTTTCATTTTCCTGTTACTTATTAGTAAAATCCAGGCTCAGCCTAGGGTCCGAGCAATCACAAATAATTGCATTTTGCTTGCCAATTGCATATCACGGTCTCCTAATTTTGCCGTGGCATTTTGAGCTGATGTTAAATCAGTACTTACTTTGTTTCATTCACTCTTTTTGTATTGCTAGATAAGTTTGGTAAATCTTGATTAATTTGCAGTTACACAAGCTGGAGACCAAGTTGGGCTTCTTCAGTGAGATGGAGACCACCTTAGTAAGGGTTAGAGAACAGTTGGATAGGTCAAAACAGAAACTTTTCCATGAGAGAGCACAGATAATTGCAAGCCGATTTGGCATTTCTGGATCCTCAGCTCGTCCCATGTCACAACCGTTACCTGCCAACAAACCTGGAATGACTTTTCCTGGGCAGCTCCTAGGCCGTTAACTGGCATGGGCCCTGCAATAAGGCCGCCAATTTCAAGGCCCCTCATGGCATCAATGCCTGCTCCCAGCTCATTTATGCCCACAGCAGTTGCAGGTAGTTCAGTACAACCTTCAAACACAGACAAGGTCTCATCCGTTGGAAATAAGTAATCTTCATTCTCATGGATCCGTTTTAGTTTTTATTAGAGACAAGCCTGGAAACGCCCTCCTTTCCCTGTAAGTATCTCCTCGAACTTTTTAGCAGTATAATCAACATTGTTGTGCTTTTGTTATTATACATCACATCAAATTAGTTCTCATTGT
Organism: Ipomoea purpurea; assembly: GCA_009835305.1. NCBI lineage: Eukaryota > Viridiplantae > Streptophyta > Magnoliopsida > Solanales > Convolvulaceae > Ipomoea > Ipomoea purpurea. Next base: position 28,535 of record VALG01016069.1, on the reverse strand, counting down.
GATTATATTCAAGTGTTTGGTTTGCCCAATACATTATACAGATTCTTTGTGTTGCTTTTGAACCCCGGTTGGCCAGAGTGGTCGGTCTCAGTAGTGAAATGCAACAAGCGATATATAGTTATGGCGTTCAGCATTAGCAGGTTGCAGTTAATTTTTCGGAGCCTGGCATCTTGGAATAGGCAAAATCTTCGAAACTACTTTCCCGCCTATATTGTGTCGGACTTCCTGTAGTAAAACCTCATGATTCTTGTAGTCGCATGTATGTGCTAGATATGTAAAAACTAGAAGCTTTGGAATGAACATTTTGAGATATTCATAGTAGCAGTAGCTTTGGTACATTATATTGTACTGCGTTCTGTCACCTTAAGAATCATAGCAGTCGGATGTTTCATTGTACTGTGTTTTTAAGCATGTTAATTGAGCAGATCTACAATGGAAATTACTCCATAATTGAATACGGAAATTATAAGAAATTATTTATTGGTTAAATTGGTCAGTATAGATAATCTACAATGGTTTACCTTATTGTGATTCACCTAGAATGTATCTTTTTTGTAAATCAAAGTCTAATCGATTCTTTAAGGTTATGCTATGCATTTTGTCTTAATTTTCTACATTTCTTCAAAAGGATATACCAGCCGTTATATCGTGCACCGTGGTGCATAATTGATTATGCACCGCGCGTTAAAACGGCGTTGTTTCTACAGTTATAACGGAGTGACACTACAGTGTGTTTAAACCGACACTGTCTCATGTATTATTTTTATATTATCAAATGAAACTGCAGTTATATTAAAAATGATACTGTAGTTGTGGTGAAATAAAACTACAATATTATATAAAATGAAACTGAATAACATTTCACATTTTTGAGTGTATCGTACAATGAAGCTGTAATTAAATTGAAATGATCATGTAGTTGTGTTTTAATGAAACTATACTGTATATAAAATAAAATTAAATAACACATATTTGAGTGTATAAATATTGAATGAAACTGTACTTATATCGAAATGAAACAATAATTGTGTTGAACTGAAACTGCCGTGTATACAAAATGAAACTGAAGAACAAAGTTATTTTTTGTGAAGGTTCAGTTTCTTTTCATTAAACAAAACGATGTTGGTTTGATGCGCAGCGCATGATCGATCATACACCGCGGTGCACGATATAATTTGCGAGGATATACTCCAAAGTCTTAGTGGAAGTAAATAATTGTGAATTTGTGAGACCCATTAAGTAGTAATAACCGAACATTGCATTATATATATATATATATATATATATATATATATATATATATATAATATTAATTGAAATAATATAATGGTGAAGTCCCTTGGGCCTTCTGGCTTCAATTCTGCATATATGCATGTGTGAAGTTTGATTGTACACTACTACGTAGTACGTACCGCGGGCAAGAATTGCAGGTTGACCAATTCAAGCTACTTTATTTATTTTGTTCCAGAATCCCATTTCTGATTTCTGACAAATGGCCCGAAAAAAGAGAGATTAGTATCCTTAAGTCTAGGAAGAGGAGTGAGTGGGGATGGAAAGACGGCTCTCTAGGCTTCTTTCTTGAATCTATTACCATCAAACTTCTGTTTTTTCTCCTTTCTTTCAGACTTTCCATTATCTCTTGCCTTTCTCCTTGAGTACCTATCATCATCATCATACATTTCTTCTTCAACTCGATCTCATCTATCAATATAATATTATGGTTTTTTATATATATATGCTTTGGTTTCCTTGTTTTGTTGATGGAGTTTTGATTTGTAGTAGTGCTTGGTGATAAGATAGGTGTTTTGTGGTTGATCAGTATTCGGTTCTTCTGTGTTTCTTTTCTTTTCATATATATATATATAGAGATAAAGAGAGAGATTATTAGATTGCATGTGGTCAAGGTCTCCATAAGTAATGTCTTCCCCATCGTCTGAAGATTCTGCGCAGCCGCCGCCTTCAGATTCCCCACCGCCTCCTGATGATTCATCGTCTCCCCCTCCACCAAATGACAAATCCTCGCCTCCTCCGCCGTCTAACGGCGACTCGCCGCCGCCACCTCCCCCGCCTCCGCCTCCACCTCCACCGCCTCCTCCGCCCCCACCCGGCGATAATAACGCGATTTCCCCACCCTCACGCCCAAAGAAACCCAAACACTCATCATCCAATAACAACGACAAACTCTTGATTGCAGGAGTTGCGGCAGGAGGTGCCCTATTGATTCTTGTTTTGATAATCTTCGTGGTCTCTTGCTGTAGACGCAAAAGGCGAAGATCTCATCATAACCAGATGCAATATTTCAATGACATGAATTCTCCCAAAAAAGGTCCGTATATTAGCGTTACTGCATATTTATTACTCCATCAGTCCCATTTTATGTGTCTGTAAATTAAATCTCCATCCATCTGTCCCATTTTATGTGTCTGATTCAGTTCAAATTTCCATCTATCTATCCCATTTTATGTGTCTGATTCAGTTCAAATCTCCATCCATCTATCCCATTTTATGTGTCTGATTCAGTTCAAATCTCCATCCATCTATCCCGTCTGATTCAGTTCAAATCTTCATCCATCTGTCCCATTTTATGTGTCTGATTTAGTTCAAATCTTCATCCATCTGTCCCATTTTATGTGTCTGATTCAGTTCAAATCTCCATCCATCTATCCCATTTTATGTGTCTAATTCAGTTTAAATCTCCATCCAACAATAACCAATAGTATCTAGCATTAGTCTTTTTATATATTATATGGTGAACATTAGGAATATCTGATCTCATGCATTTTTGCAGGTAATAATTATTATAATAACAGCGGGCCATACGGGACTTGGCAACCAAACAATAAGCCATCTGGCGATTATTTTGTTAAGATGCCACCTCCCCCTCCGAGCGCCGGCGTGAGCTCAGAGCATGCATGGCCCCTGGTGCCTCCGCCGCCGCCGCCAATGCTGAGTAGCGACATGAGCTCCGCTGCTTTCTCCGGTCCACAACCAGCAGCTCTGCCGCCGCCGCATCCGGCCACGGCTCTCGGGTTTAACCAAAGCAGTTTCACATATGACGACCTGGCAGTGGCAACTGGAGGGTTCTCTAAGGCTAACCTATTAGGGCAGGGCGGGTTCGGGTACGTATACAAAGGTGTGTTGCCAAATGGCAAGGACATTGCGGTGAAGTGCCTGAAATCTAACAGCGGACAAGGAGAGCGTGAGTTTCAGGCCGAGGTTGAGATCATCAGTCGTGTCCATCATCGTCACCTCGTCTCTTTGGTCGGATACTGCATTTCTGGCTCTCAAAGGATGCTCATCTATGAGTTTGTGCCCAATGGCACTCTCGAACATCACATTCGAGGTATGATACATTCATACTATGCTTTAATTTCATCAATTTTGGAGTGACCAGGAAAACCCGCAGTCCTATCCAAAGGTAAATCCCGCCTTGTGACTTTAGCAGACAAAAGCTGACAGATTGAAATCAAGAAGGTTAAGATTCGAACTCGTGACCTTGTAGTTACAGGTCTATACCTTGAGCCATTTTGGCTGGGATTATGTCCAAATTGATCAATTTTGTTACTCTATGTTGGTGGGATATTATGTCTTATGAGTGAAAATTGAATTTGCAGCAACTGTTATGGATTTCCCAACCAGGCTTAAAATTGCACTAGGTTCCGCCAAAGGGTTTGCTTATCTACACGAAGATTGTAAGTTTAAGTCTTGATTGATAATTTCCTTCATATAATTATATTGTGAGTAATGATAACTAAATTGAATATTTGAGTACTGCAGGCCACCCTCGCATTATCCACAGAGATATTAAGGCTGCAAATATTTTGTTGGACTACAATTTTGATGCAAAGGTACTTAATTAGCTTGAATAAGATCAAAATTTCCTTTCCTTTCATTTCAACTATTTATACATTTCAAATATAACTCATTAATTGTTGAGTTAATATAGGTTGCTGATTTTGGACTGGCTAAGCTCAGCAATGATACCCAAACCCACGTCTCAACACGCATCATGGGAACATTCGGGTGAATATATACACTCATTTTATGTACATTCGCTATTATTTATCAACCATCACTACTGGAATTTATTGAATTTCCGACCACCTGAATGTGATCTTATATCAAATTGAAAGCAAAAAGTGGTAGGAAATAGCAACAATGGTTTTTTCGGATACCAAAAGTGATCGGAACAAGACTTTTGACTTGATTTAAGATAACTTTCAGGTGGTCAGAAATTTTCAGAATTTTCAGTAGTGCATATATATGAGTGTTATGTTTTATTTTGATTTTGTTAATTCTTCCAAAGTTTCACCTTGACCAGTTGAGCTGCACATGCGGATTTGATTTTGTTAATTGAATTGAATGTATACGTACGTGGTTGGTTTTCATATATAGGTACTTGGCACCAGAATATGCATCCAGCGGCAAACTGACTGAAAAATCTGATGTTTACTCTTATGGAGTTATGCTCCTGGACTCATAACTGGGCGACGCCCCATGATGTTAATGCGAAGATGAAACCTTAGTCGACTGGGTATATATATATATTCATAAACGCCACATGCAGTACAGAACAGTACAACATATGATTATTTTTTGATTGATTAAGGAAAATGATATATGATGTTCTGTGTTGGATCTGCAGGCTAGCCGATTCTGACGCGGGCTGTAGAAGATGGAAATTTCGGAGGGCTGGTGGATCCGCGGTTGGAGAACAACTACAACCACCAGGAGATGCATCGCAATGGTGGCTTGCGCCGCTGCTTCCGTTAGGCATTCCGCCAGGAACGTCCAAAAATGAGCCAGGTACATTAATTCAGCAAGGGAATTAGTCACTATGTCCGATTGAGCATATCTTCATTAATGTGCAATTCAACTATCAGTTTAGACTTTTAGTTGAGATGGAGCACATGCTTACACAAAAACCGACAACATATTTAATTTAATGTTTACTGGGCGCTGCATGCAGATTGTGCGTGCTTTGGAAGGAGACGTGCAGTTGGCTGATCTAAACGAGGGAGCGATGAAATCCACGAACGAGAGTTCGGAGTACGATTCGAGCTCAGAGACAAGGGGCGGGAAATACGGAGGAGGAGGAGGAGCGTCGAGCGCGGAGTTCTCCAGCGGCGAGTATGTCGGCGGCCGAACACACCACGCTCCTTAAACATTGTCTGATCTGATAGATCTATGTTCGATCTTCCACAATAATAATAGTCAGTCAAGAAAATTTGGCTTTCTAGCTGGGAACTGCATGCAGTGGCACGTACTGGCTGGCCGGCTGGTGATATCATGCATGCATGCATAATAAAGACGTACACTACACTTACGGCTTCACACTTCACAGCGCGCCGCTGCTGCTACGGTGTTACGTTGTGTGTTTTTGCTTTCTGGCCTGGGTGGATTACATGAGTTCCGATCCACCATAGAGCTGAGGAGTAGATTACAGAGATAGATTGTGAAGTCAGCTATATATCTCTTTCCCCCTAAAGCAAGCACCTTAATTGATGGCTTGCAGTTTTTATGGTTAATTTGTGTTCATTTTTGGACTCATGCATTTGTATTCCCTTTTGGATCAGAACAACGTTATTATGGAATCACTTTTCCTTTTCAAAAATATCACATTTTATAATCTTATCAAATTCATTATCAAGCTGTTGTTTGATGGCATGGCTGTGGCTCCAAACAGATTTGGCAAAGTCACACTCAGTGAATAAGTGACTTATGTCTCATCTTTGAGTTGCATGTTGGCACACCAACTGAAAATCCACTTGTTTGTTTCTCAGGTTATCTGTCGTAGGTAAACACCCTGAACACGCCTGCCAAATGAACACTTTGACATTCCCTGGTAGGTTGAGATTCCATATAGATATCCATAGCTTCGGTTGGTGAAGAGATAGTTGATTAAATATGCTCTTGTAACATCCTTTAACAGAGAAGGAACCATTGCTGTCACCGTTCCATATAAGTTTGTCATCTCTTTTAACCATACCCAGTGGAATGCTTAGGATCAAGTTGACATCTCTCTCGACAAAAATCTCCCGGATAACATCTTCGTCCCATCCAGAATTGTCCTCCTTCATAAGAGCCGAGACAGATTCATTTTGAAGAAAGGGGAAAGGAGTGAATACCTTAGGATTGTCCGGGCATGGGAGCCAATTGTCATCCCAAATCCTGACAGAACAGCCATCTCGGATCCTCCACCTGCAATGCTACGAATGATCTCTTGTGTCTCTAATAAACTACTTCAGATGAACGATGGGTTACCTATTTTTTTTTTTTGCTTCCAACAGAGGCAGCTCGGAAAGTACTTAGCTTTGTAGACTCTTGCTACCAGGGATGATGGACTTTGCAGCAGCCTCCAAAATTGTTTCGAGATCAAAGCTAAGTTGAAATCTCTGATGTTCCTGAAGTTGAGCCCTCCCTGAATTCTTGGTTGCGTCAGATGACTCCACTCTTTCCAATTAATGCCTCTTTTGCCTCTTGTTTTCCCCTCCACCAGAAAGAGTTCATGACTCTCTCAATTTCCTTAGTCATCTCGTTGGGCAGCAGGAAAAGGCTCATATCATGAAGCGGTATGGCTTGAATCACGTTCTTCAAAAGGATCTCCTGTCCAACCTTAGTAAGGAATCTATTGGTCCAGCTTTGCATTCTCTTCATGATACGATCCTTAATAAAGCCGAGAATACTTCTTTTGTTCCTCCCCATAATCGCTGGTAGCCCCAGATAGTTGCCCTCAACACCTTCCTTGTCGATTTGCAGGATACTCTTCACTTGATTTCTATATCCCTGCATACGTTAGTGCTGAACGAGACAACAGACTTATCATAATTGATAATCTGTCCAGACGCCTTCCCGTAGGTCTCCAAAGTCTCCTTGATGATAGTGCTCTCCTGTGCAGTGGCTTTGATGAAAATGAGACTGTCGTTTGCAAAGAATAGGTGGGAGAGCTTGTGGGCATCCTTAGCTATAGACATACCATGAATAACACCCCTATCCTCCAGCTTCCTGATCATCGCGCTTAAGCCTTCAGCCAGCAAAATAAATAGATACGGGGAGAGGGAGTCCCCTGTCGCAGCGCCCTTTGAGGGAATATGGGGCCTAACTCTTCATTGTCCTGCAACACACAATACGAAACAGTGGAAATGCATTGGAAAATCAGATTAGTCCAGGTGGGGGCCAAACCCCAATTTAATGAGTATAGCCTGGAGAAGAGGCCACTCCACCCTGTCAATAGGCCTTGTTAATTAATATCCAGTTTAACTGCCGCAAACCCGACCTTGCCTTGAGTTTTCCTCTTGAGAAAATGTTGCATCTCGAAGGCTAGCATGATGTTATCCGTGATCAGTCTGTAAGGGACGAAGGCACATTGATTTTCTGAGATCAAGTGTTTGAGCAACGGTTTTAAGCGGTTGGCAAGGACTTTGGAGATGATCTTATAAATAACGTTGCAGAGGGCAATTGGTTTGAGATCACCCATCCCCTCGGGAACACTTTTCTTCGGAATCAAGACCGGTGTGTGTGATTGATGCCACTGGAAAGGATACCAGTTGAGATTACCGTGTTGCAGAACTGGACTAGCTCATTTCCCAAAATATCCCAGTAAGCTTGGTAGAAACCTGGGGTTTAAACCATCGGGACATCGTGACTTATATTGCAAAAAACATGCAAGTCCCTAAAACCTAACTCTTCAGTTTTTTTTGAGTGGGCATATTAGAGGTTGTCATCACACTAGATAGTATTTAGCAATGTAGCCTGATTTATTTAAAAGAAGCTAACAAATAATACTAATTACACAAAATTTTAATGTTGAATAATTTAGTTGTACAACATTTCTACCCACGGTAAAAGTGAATTGTCTATTAAAACATTTTACAAAGAAGATGAAGACAATGACAATGCTACTCAAAAGAAAATTACGAATACATTGAAAAATTCAAATCAAAAGTATATTTATTTAGATTATCGTTTTTACAATATTGCAAATATTTATTTTAAGTCTCATATATAATCTTACATTCATATACTTTGAATTACAAATTTAAATAAATAAATTCAACATTCAATTAATTATGTATGATTTCTTCTATATAAACATGAAAAACTAGTTTTACAAATAAGTTTTGATCAGAGCATATGTGGTATGTGTATTGATTTTAGTAACTATTGCTCCGTATTTGGTTTATACGGAGAATTGGCTGGCTACCTCGACTTCACTGTCAACCGTCCCATAAATAGAACAGGCGTAGATTTGAGAGGGAGAGATCTCAAATTCTCTTTTCTTCGACTTCTGCTTTAAATCCTTGAAGATCTCTGCAATTCCTTGCGCCTCGAAATGGCTCAGCCTCTCGTGAAGAAGGACGATGATCGCGACGACGAAAGTAAAGCCTCTCTATTTCACTCACTCTTGAGTTTTATTTTTATGCATAAAGCCGTAAATTTCAGTTTTATTTTTTCTTCCGGCTATTCGGTGGTTTTATTTCTAATGATTCAATTCAAATTCTAGCTCCTCAGATCTGCATTTTGTTATATTTTCGTGCTTTATTTCACACATGAAATGAATCGTGATGATGGTTTAAACTGATTATCTATACCAGATTCCTCAGCAATGTGAATTCACTCATTTAGTTGTTAAAAAGTTTGCCTACTGCGATCACTAAGTCAGTGTGATTTGATAATACATGATCTGATTGTGGAATTTTACCAGATAAATGGCAGTTTTAGTTTAGATCTAGTATCTATCTAGACATCTAGTGCGTTGGGTAGGTTAGGTATTAGGATTGAGAGCTGAGTTTTTGGATGTTTAGGGAACTATGTTGTGATTAATGTGGTTTTCATTAATTATTACAATGCAGTGGACTACTCTCCTTTTATGGGGATTGAGAAGGGTGCAGTCCTACAGGAAGCTAGGGTCTTCAATGAACCTCAGTTGGATGCAAGGAGATGTGCACATGTGTTTTTCTCATCCTTCTGTCTCATTGATTATCTCAAATTTATCCATAATCTTACTTTTCCAGGATAAAATATGTTCTCAAGCTTGTTTGTTTTGTGTATTTTCAGGTCATTACAAAGCTTCTGTATCTTCTGAACCAGGGAGAGGCATTTACAAAGGTCAGTTGGTGTTGACAGTCATTTGCAGTAAGGGGAGAAAAAAAAAAAGAATAAATAAATAAAAGGCCTAATTGGTTGATGGAAAATTAGCATCATAGCATGAATGATAAATGGACGTGATTTTTTCCTTTTTAAACTTCAAATTTTCAACTAAAGAGATCATTTTTCACCTGTACTTGTCAAAAAAGTTCTCAACATTGTAATGCTTATCATGCCAGTTTCCTATAGCTGTTCATGTTGGTGCAAAATATTGTTATACTTATTTAGCATTTTTCTTTGAACACCTTGCATCCTATTGGTGAATATTTTTCTTTCCCATCTATAGGTTGAAGCCACCGAAGTCTTTTTTGCTGTGACTAAACTCTTCCAGTCAAAAGATCTTGGCCTTAGGAGAATGGTTTATTTGATTATTAAGGAGCTTTCACCCTCAGCAGATGAGGTTTGATGCTAATTGGTTTGTTTGACTGTTTCTTAGAAATTCTATGCTTCTGAAAGAAAGTAATATCTTCTCTCTACATTAAAGGTTATCATAGTCACAAGCTCTTTGATGAAAGATATGAATAGTAGAACCGACATGTACCGGGCAAATGCTATTCGTGTCCTCTGCCGAATCACTGATGGAACCCTTCTCACTCAAATTGAAAGATACTTGAAGCAGGCCATTGTTGACAAAAACCCTGTTGTTGCTAGTGCTGCCCTTGTTAGTGGAATCCATTTGCTTCAGGTGTGGTAAATTATCAATATTTGAAGAAATTCCCTTTCCACACTTCCCATTAAGTTTTATTTGTCAGTCAAGTTTTCTAGTTGTTGATTTGTTTGTCAGACAAATCCCGAGATTGTGAAAAGATGGAGCAATGAGGTGCAAGAAGCTGTTCAATCAAGGGCTGCTCTTGTACAGTTCCATGCACTTGCTCTGCTGCACCAGGTATGATTACTAGTATTTTGGAATGATCATACTTCAATTGGAATTTTTCTCACCCTGTTAGGATCTGTTTATCATAAATGATAGGGGTTCTGAGCAGAATTCCCTTTTACTGTATGCTGCTTTAAATAATTGTTCTGACCTTTATGCCCTCTCATTTTGAGAGAATGAAATGAACTTGCATTGCTTTATTTCTTGATTGTCCTTCAGTGTCCTCTGGATTGCAAAAATGTGCTAAGAATTTAAATGAATTAATTGGGGCTCTATCTAATCTGCAAAACCATTCACTAAAAATCAATCTTTCATACTACTGATAGTACCTTTCCTTCCATTTCCATGTGCATCTTTGGTACATGTAACTTAGCTCAAGTCTTATTACATCAAGTGAAACCTTTACATTTTAAGGGCATAGATCTTCTTGTGATTTGTGAAACAGGTGGACTGATACGTTATTTCTGGAATTTTTTTGGGGGGCTTCTTGATGTTTTGATTTGTATTTTGTATTAACATGCTACCTTGTCTTATTGGATCTCCAAATGTTATTTTGTTGCCAACAATACATTGTTAACCTGTGGGAAACAGATGCACCTTTTTGAACACTCATTTGTATAGTCTAGTTAAGTGTCTGAGTCCCTTTGTCTTTTCATCTGCATTTGTCTCTTCTTACAGTATTATGAACCCAACTCCCATCTCTGATCAATGTTCTATGAAGGATCTCAAAAGATATAATAGCTTTGACTCAATGAAATGGAATGAATTCAGGTATCAAAAGAAAAAAAAATGTAGTGACACAAACTCAAGTTTTGAACTTGCAGATACGGCAGAATGACCGTTTAGCAGTTAGTAAGCTAGTTACTAGCTTGACAAGGGGGACTGTCCGCTCACCTCTAGCTCAATGCCTTTTGATTCGATATACTAGCCAGGTACCCTCTTTTTCTACTGATCTTAATTCTTTAGTATAAATATTTTTCTCTGTTTGGATATATAGGTTGGACTCAGTGTAGTGGTCTAGTGCTCACCTATTTCCCTTTAGGTCATGGGCTCACCAAGTCCAACCCTTTTTTGTTCGAATATGCCATAAATGTTACTTTGCCTCTCTTCAGGTAATTAGAGAATCTGGTCTTAGTAGTCACACAGGCGATCGGCCGTTCTATGATTACTTAGAGGGTTGCCTACGTCACAAGGCAGAGATGGTGATTTTTTGAAGCAGCTAGAGCAATTACAGAATTGAGTGGTGTCAGTAGTCGGGAATTGACTCCTGCAATTACTGTGCTACAACTATTTTTAAGCTCTTCCAAGCCAGTTCTTAGGTTTGCTGCTGTCCGAACTTTGAATAAGGTGAGTCATTGTGGCTTAATTTATTTATTTTTCTCTTAAATAGTGTTAACTTGGTGTTGTAGGTTTTAAAGCTTACCTTTAGTTGTATTTTTTACTCTTCTTGTGAGTTTCGTATGCTGTAGCCTTTTAGCCTTTCACTAGAAGAGCTTCTGCTTATTTCCTGAATCTATTGGGACAGAGAAACAGATTGCCGTTATTTTCTGGGCAAGGGCAACATTAATTTTTAAGAGTAATTTGTTTAAAGCTTTAGTAAAAGAACTGCTGGTTTATTTATCCACTAGAGTGGGGAAGATGGACAAGGTTTTCTCTATAGCTTGTTACCATTTTTTAGTGAAGTACGGTACCTTGAACTGTATGCAGGTGGCAATGACACATCCATTGGCTGTAACAAACTGCAATATTGACATGGAGAGCTTGATCTCAGATCAAAACAGAAGCATAGCAACTCTTGCAATCACAACTCTTCTTAAAACTGGCAATGAATCAAGTGTTGATCGTTTGATGAAGCAGATTACTAATTTCATGTCTGACATTGCTGATGAGTTCAAGATTGTTGTGGTGGAAGCCATTAGATCCTTATGTTTGAAGTTCCCTCTCAAGTACAGATCTCTGGAGTGCTCTTGGACTGGCTTCTCTAGAACTTGGAGATTGATCTACAAATGCACATATTGAATTTGGATTTGTTTCCTGTTCCGTTATTTTCACAATTTCACCATTTTCTTCCACTTGCTTGACAAATGGTTTTTCATATAAAATAACTATCTCCTTAATATCTTTATTTCACTCATAGGATGAATTTCTTGAGCAATACTTTGAGGGAAGAAGGTGGGTTCGAGTTCAAGAAAGCTATTGTTGATTCAATTGTGATCCTCATACGAGATATTCCTGATGCTAAAGAAAGTGGGCTGCTTCATTTATGTGAATTTATTGAAGATTGTGAATTTACATATCTTTCTACTCAGGTTGATTTTCACTTTTTTACATTGCTCTATATCGGCAGGTTTCTGCTAATTCATTCTATATGGCCATTTCATGTTTTGATGTTTACAAGCTTTTTATTTGTTTTCAGATACACACTTTCTGGGAAATGAAGGACCTAAGACTGCAGATCCCAGGCAAGTACATCCGGTACATCTATAATCGGATCATACTTGAAAATGCAACAGTTCGGGCTAGTGCTGTGAGTACATTAGCAAAGTTTTGGAGCCATGGTGACTCTTTGAAGGTATGGATAATCTTTGAGACAATTTATGATTATTAAGAGTTAGTGAGTTACTATTACCAAGACCTTATTTAATTTTGCTGCAGCCTCGCATCTTTGTTCTGTTGAAACGCTGTCTATTTGACAATGATGATGAGGTCAGTCAATTTTATTTTTTTTTACATCTATTTGTTTTTCTTGTAGGATCCAATTGCTTCCTCCCTCCCTCTGTGTGTGTGTTTGGCAGTTCTTTAGCGATACATTATTTTCATTTGGGACAGTTTTTGTTCTAACCTGTTAAATGATAAACATCTTAGCCTGTTTTTTTGTTCCCTGTTTTCTGCCTCTCTTAAGGACTTGATAATGATGTTTCTGTTGGCAGGTTCGTGATAGGGCAACACTTTACTTGAACACCCTAGGAGGCGATGGTGCAGTTGTTGAAACTGCTGAAGAGGCAAAGGAGTTTTTATTTGGATCTCTTGGTGTCCCATTAGCAAATCTGGAGATCAGTTTGAATAACTATGTCAGTATTTTTCTTGTTTGTAGTTTTACTCTTTCTTTATCTTTTCATTTGTAAATTGATATATTTGGTTTGGACTGCTGCAGGATCCCTCAGAACAGCCTTTTGATATCAATTCTGTACCGAAGGAGCTTAAGTCTCAACTCATGGCAGAAAAGAAAGCTCCAGGCAAAAAGCCCACTGCTTTGTCTGCTCCTGCTGCTGGCCCCACTTCAATGCTTGATGCATATGAAAAACTACTCTCCTCCATTCCAGAGTTTGCCAGCTATGGAAAGCTTTTCAAGGTTCCTTGGATTACATTTGGTTATTTACCTTTAACATTGCAAATCATTTTTTTTGTTGCACTTATTGAGTACTATTTTTTTTTAATATGGTCAGTCATCACCCCCTGTGGAGCTTACTGAAGCTGAGACAGAATATGCAGTCAATGTGGTGAAACACATTTTTGATAGTCATGTTGTGTTCCAGTATAATTGCACGAACACAATTCCCGAGCAACAGCTAGAGAATGTAATGGATCATTTCAACAACTTGTGGCATTGTCACCTCAAACTTGAATTTTCCTTTAAATTTTTATTGATGGTTGTCAGGTCACAGTTATTGTTGATGCTTCTGAAGCAGAGGAGTTTTCTGAAGCAGCTTCCAAACCTCTGAAATCTCTTCCATATGATACCCCCGGGCAAACATTTGTAGCATTTGAGAAACCAGAAGGAGTCCTGCAGTTGGGAAATTCTCTAACACTCTGAGGTTCATTGTCAAAGAGGTACTTCCCTTTATATTTTTCAGTTCTTGTTTACTATGTGACTTGCCCCTCAAACTTTTGAGAAGATTCTGAGTAAAAAAAATGTTGTTTTGTGCGACAAATGTGACTAAATCTCAAAACATACTGTGTCTTGACTCTTGACTGGAAAAGATATGTGTAGGCATAAGCTCTACATGGTTAATGTTCAGTTAGCCAGCACCCCAAATAAGTCTGTAAGCTGTTGTATGAAGCATCAAACCACCCACTTAAATGTTCATTCTAGCTGTGAATAGATTGTCCTTTGTTTGGCATTCTAGCTGTGAATAGATTGTCCTTTGTTTGTTGAATTCGTGTTTTGTCCAAGTTTCTTTGATCCTGTAACTTATAGTTGGTAATTACGTATTTACGTCCCTGTCGTTTGGCTGGTTTATGACTAGGTTGATCCATCTACTGGTGAAGCTGAGGAAGATGGTGTGGAAGATGAATACCAGCTAGAGGACCTTGAGGTGGTTGCAGCTGATTACATGCTGAAAGTGGGTGTCTCCAATTTTAGGAATGCGTGGGAAACAATGGGCCCTGATTGTGAGCGTGTAGATGAATATGGTCTTGGCCCTAGGGATAGCTTGGCTGAAGCTGTTAATGCAGTCATAAACCTTCTTGGCATGCAACCCTGCGAGGTCAGTCAGTTTTCACATTTGCTTTTTTTAATTTTGTTAAAAGCCCCTTGTAAAGCTTTTTACAACATAACATGTCACCTATATAGTCTATTGTCTAACTAGAATTACAGAATTTTCACATATTCTCAAAATTGGAACTGTGTTTTGTGTTTGCTTCAGGGCACAGAGGTTGTCCCTAACAATTCAAGATCGCACACGTGTTTATTATCTGGTGTGTACATAGGCAGCGCTAAGGTTCTTGTGCGGTTATCATTTGGAATTGATGGGCCAAAAGAGGTTGCCATGAAGTTGGCAGTTAGATCTGAAGATCTATCCATCAGTGATGCCATTCATGAAATCGTGGCAAGTGGTTAGTTACCTACTTTCCTTACATACGGAAAGGTGAATATTTGCATTTTTACCCGGTCAAGAACTCAGGAGATTCATTTATGTTTTGAGGGAACACTTGTGTTAACTACAGTCAAAATCATCATCTTGGCATATTTTCTGAAGCATAGGAGAAGATTGGTTTAGTAATTGTTGTGTATTCGTTCTAAATTTTGAAACAGTATGATTTCCTCTCATTTATATATTCTTGTATTTCTCCATTTTGGTGAAACAGAAATGTCGGAAGAGATTTTTCAAAACTGCTTACTGTTAGCCTCTCCTCTCGTTATCCGTAGTTACAAACAAAATAAAATAATACGAGTAGCAACTCTAATGAGAGAAAATTCTGTGCTCTCGTAAATCTTATATAGTCTATATAGTATAAGAAGAGTTGTCAACATGAACACACAGATTAGGAATCTAACGGTCGAACAAAGTGCCAACCCATGATGAGATATTTATCTATTAAGTCTGTCTGGGTTGACAAGAATAAGAAGATGTAAATGATGATTTCTTTTCTTGATACCACACCGTGTTCACAAGGATACAAGATCCACAAGAGATGGCGTCCAATATTCAGACCACTTTTCTGTGCCCTCCAAAAGCCCAAATCTGCAAGGATAGAACATATGAATAGATATTAAACAAGTCTATTCTAAAGATCATCAATCATTATTGACAGCTGTGTGAACCATACTATCAAATAATGTACATTTAGTACACGAATACTGTACTTTTAGTATATTAAAAATATATATTATATTTAGAAAAAGTTGAATATTGAAAGTACATTAATTTGTATAATGTACATTCAGTACACTAATAATGTACTTTTAGTATATTAATATTAAAAATGTAATTTTTGTTATGGTCCACACACTAATTTGCCAAAGACCACACAGTACGGTGAATTAAATGTCACACAGATAACACAAACCTTGAGATTTGTATCCCAACTTCCTGTACACAATGCACTTCCATCAGCTGATAATCCCAGACAACTTATTCTATTATCATGAGAGTTTTGAACTGATCCGAGATTTACGACCACCTGTAATGGAAATGTATACCATAAACTCAACTTCATATCCTGTAGTGAGATACAAATCACACCACTTCAAGTGCTTTTGGGTGTACTGATCAACAATATACATAACCAAACACACTATATACTAATATACAGAAGCAAAGTCATTTCAACTCTTGACTTAAAATCTATCCACATGAGATATACAGATTTTTATACGTAAAAGCTATCAACTTTTGTTCTGATCAACACAACAGCGTCAAAGACAGAGAAGACGTACCTTTGCCAATAGAGTGTCCCATACGTAGCAATCTCCATTTGAGTACCCAGCAAAGAGAAGACGCCCAGAAATGGAGAATGCAATGGAAGTCACATGGGGGGCTTCGTTATCACTGTGTGGCTGAGAGTAAACTTGTAGCTGATGCCCAGTCCTAATGTCGTATAATCGGCAAGTTCCATCATCTGAACCAGTACCAAATCTATTACCATCTGGAAAGAACTTGACGGAATTAACATCTCCCTCATGACCATGGAATGAACGAACAGCTCTACTAGCAACACGGGTGTCCCAAAGACGGGCAGTTGCATCACATGATCCAGAGACAAACATTCTTGTATTTGACGCATTTATTGAGACACTGAAATATAAAGATAATAACAATGGTTTTACAATAAATGAGTGAGAGTACGTGTTGACATATGGATGAAAAACTAAACACATAGATTTATAACACACCTTAACACATCGGCAGTATGTCCAGATTGAAATTCACCCCCAAAAGCAGACGTTCTCAGACCAGTGGTTATATCCCACAAAACACATGTATGATCACCAGAACTAGTTATTAAATGAGTGTCATCATCTGGAATATACTGGCACGATGATACATAACCCTTGTGCCCACTAAGCATTCTTGATACAGGCAAGTTCCCATCTTTATCAAGGGGAGAATTCAAATTGAAGATAGAGCAAACACTGTCCAGCCCACCACAGGCAACAGACAGCCCAGTTGGAGAAAAGGCACATGTCATGACCCAAGCACATGGTAGCTTAATTGCATGGGTTTTCTGGCTTGTGAGAGCATTCCATACAATTAACCTGCCATCCTGAGATGCACTGACAATACGATTCTTTTCAGGAGTCCAGTCCAGTGAATACACCTGTATAAAGATTTAAAGAGATTGCGGTAAACTACCCATTTCAAGTATATTAAGAAGACAACAAAGAAGAAAACATATCAATCTCTCACTGCAAGGGAAAACAACATCATGGCAGGGGTTGGCCTTATGCTAGAAAGTAAGATGTGAAAAAATGTTTTGTTTTACCCTTGCTGGGTTACTACTTTACCAGAAGAATTAGTAGCACATTCACTAAAAGGTTCTTAGAAATACCTGAGGAAGTCAAACCCCCTTATTTGATGTCTCTGTGAAAATACATCTACCAAATCGAACAATGAACTTGCACATGCAACAACAAATTTTCAGATTACAGAACAGTTTTTAGATTACTACTTTAGAATGATTCCATCTTTGCTAGTTTTCCAGATTATCGATGCTAGATTACTAATTTACTAGAACAATTGGTTGCACATTCACAACAAAGGTTCTTAGAAATACTCGAGGAAGTCAATCAGTGAAAACATGGCCACCTCATTGAACACTGAATTTGCAGTTTTGCACATTGCAAGTTTGCAACTATAGACTTTCAGATTATAGGATAGTTAAAATTTTTAGCTTCATAATATTCAAAAGATAACCATCTAATTACAATCAATTAAGCATTTAAGCCAGGAAGCTTACTAGCACGAATCAATTGAATGCAATTAGCCAAAAGAGTATGAAATTCCAGAGATTGATAAGAAAATCTACCTTGCCTGTGTGTCCTTGCAGGGCCGGCAACAAACCAGATCTGTGGCGCCGAAGCTAATCGGAGATTTACCTTGTGACTTAGCATAGCTAGCAACTGCCGTAGATTCAATAGAAATCAAATGAGATCCTAGTGTTTCATGCGTACAACTTCAGGAAAACTCAGATTTTACTAAAAAATCATCAATCAAATTCCAGAAATAAGAGAAGGAAACACAAGGAGAATAAAAAAACAACCATCGGTGTCGAGAAGGAGGAGGCGCTTATCCTTCAGTCGTTCTCGGAGAGAATTTACCGTCTGCATTGCTGCCGTGTGCCGTTCTCTCAGCTCCATTACTGACATATTTTATTTTCGAAAAAAAAAAAGTTGAGCTCTTAAATTTCATCAACGTTCGTTTTTCTGCTTGCATTCAACCCTACTCCAGGTTCATTTTGACTTCAACACAAAACTTTTATATAAAACAGAAAAAAAAAAAAAATTATACGAAAATTCACAGTTCAAAGACGAGTATGAAAATGGAAACAGAATTTTATTTTTTTTGAAATTACTAAAAGAAAAAAGGAAAAGAGAGAAAATGGGGAGGGAGGTTGGCCGGAAAGTGGTCTGAGCTCAGGCAGGGATGGGGGTGATTTCGGAAATAAGAAAAAAATGGGGTTGCAATGCAAGTGCGGCTAATGGCATGGGGACATTGAATGAAGCCACCACTGTACCCGCCTCTGAGCTTCTGACGTGGCATTTAGTGCAAACAGTAGGTCGTGACTTGTGATTGAGTTGTGACTATTGCCCATGGGTCCCACAAAACTTAGGTTTGAGCCGTTTTGACAATTGACAAAGCCAAATAATTGATTTTATTTTTATTTTTTTTTGAATGCTGACTAGCTCTATTAGATTGTAGTATCTGTTCATATACTTTCTCAACTTAAACACAAGGAGCTAATAAGGCTTGAACTCACAACCTTCCTAATGGAAGTCCAACCCGGGTACCATTGGACCACATAGTCCTGGTCTAATTGATTTTATTTTTTTAATAATGAGGGAACTATAAAAATTGTTAAAGCATGTTCTAAAAATGAAAATTTCTTTTACACAATTACTCGGAAAATTTATTTATCCTATTATTTTTCAGAAATAATTACATTTATAGCGCTCAGTTTAAAAAGTTTCCAATTTCCAATAACAAAGGATGTTATTGTATAATTTCTGTGTTTTGATTTTAAAAAGTATTCTACTTGTAGTTGAAAATGATGGATCTCACGCCCCAAAAAATAAAAATAAAAAAAGATAATCAGGAAGGGAGTACAGCAGATGGTGGCATGTACGGAGTCCCATGATGCGCGCTACTGCCAATAGTTGGTTACATCACAACTGCTGCTCTCGCTTATCTTATTATATATTAATGTCATACTAATGTCATGAGTTTATAAACCTATGCCTGCAACTTTTTATTATAAGATACTACATATATTTTCCCAACCTAAAGTGCATATTTTGATATTATGTAAAGATTAATTTTCTCAAAAATTTTAGTAAATGTGCACAACATTATAAATCCAAACATAATAAGTTACAAGGAAACAACCGACTTAAGTCACTAGACAGTATTTGAGAGAAGAGAAATTTAAATGGAAAACTAAAAATGACACAATAAATTTTATATAACATTAAACTGAGCAAATCTTTGCTACAAGTTGGACTGTCGAATTGAATGCCAAGGCCACACACCATTAACATGCACCAATGGGTACAATATTATCTGAAATATTTAGGAATTTCCAAACATATTTGAAGAGTTTATATATATATATAATATAAGAACTTAGAAATTTACCATTCCAAAAATCACCACTCAAGTAATTAGGAAGACACAACAAATATGTACCATGTATTCTGAGATATAACCCAAAAAATTGTAATGTCCACCAAACAACTGGCGGGTGGGTAACAATGTTCTCAAAATGTGGTATGGCACAAATATAATTTCCATACAAATAACACACAAAGTACACAGGACTCCCGCAAGAAGCTCTTTTCATCCGAACAAACTGCCCAGAAAAAACAAAAAAATATTGGACACTGAACAAAAATGTATATTTTATCACAGAAGCAAATATAAGGAAAAAGAAATTCCACCAACCCTTTGGCAAGTCAAATTCACAGAGCAAAAAGAAAATGATAGGCATAGCAATCAAAAGAGAGAGCTGTCACCATTTAACATTTTAACTCCAGAGTGGGTGGCTGGAGAAGTTATGAATTGGCATCCTTGTACACATGAATATACTGCTGAGGCAAAGCATGCTCCTCCTACACACCAAATTCACAGATTGAACAAATCATACATAGGTAATAATTTCCGGCAACCCTGACGAGAGCACTATCACGCTACTTATTTCAATTTTTCTAATTAAAAATTTATACAATTGATATTGCTTCTAAAATTAACTCATCATGAATTGTTATACTGAGAAATGAGTAAATACCCAAAATGGTCCATCGACTACGCCATAATTCACAAATTAGTCCTCGACTATCAATTTTACCAATTAAGTCCTCAACTATTCAATTCTTACTCATAATTCACAAATCAGTCCTTCGTTGAGGACCGTATTAAGAATTGAATAGTGAAGACCTTATTGAGTAAGAATTGAATAGTTGAAGACCTTATTGAGTAAGAATTGAATAGTTGAAGACCTTAATTTGCTAAACTTGATAGTCGAGGGACTTATTTGTGAATTATACTATAATCGAGGGACCATTTTGGGTATTTACTCCTGAGAAATCTATAACGTAAAGGAAGCCAAAAGCAAAAGAGAGGCCAAATAGTTCACAATTTCAGTTTAATATATAATGGTGAGCGTAACATATAATCACATAAAGCAGCTTGTATGTAATTTAACTCGTAAAGAAATAAGCAGAAACTATGTCAAATACTCAAATATGGTATATGGGTTTCATAAAGTTTCAGTATTAAAGATTTTAATAGCAAGCACATAATATAAAATGATAAACATACCCAATCAGCATCAGGCCCTGCTCCAGGCACCAAAATGTTAACTTCACTGGATTTAGCTGTTGTAATAGAAGCTCCAAAGAATCTTGCTCAGGTATAACAGGCACCCAGATGTATTATCCACTGAAATTGTTGGGCCACGCCCTATAGGAAAAGAGAAAGTTACCAAGAGGAACATATTCAATGACAACATCAAACAAAATAAAAGGCAATGATGATGAGAATAGTAAAACTCCTTTCAATATTTTTTAAAAAAAAATAAAAAAATACCTGGCATTGCACCTCTACACCGCTGCAATTGACAACCTCAAAAGCTGCCACAACATCCTGTTCAGCAGGTTTTAAGTCGCGATTAGCTAGTTGGTTTTCCTATCCAGAGAAAAATGTATATTCAAAATAAATCATCACTTACCGAGAATACAACTCCCATCTTAGTACATTTATCAATGGTTATGTTGTTAACTTTTCCTGCAAAGTTAACCACTGACACAAGTTAGATTTGTTCAACTTAAAGCACAGACCCAAAACACATTGTCCTACATTTCAATACCAATTTACACCAGATAAGAAAATAATATACACTTGAAGCATAAGTTACCCTGGATCTGCAGAACAGAATCTTTACAACCAAAGATGTATACAGACTGCTTGGCATCGCAGTCATCAATAACTAAATTTTTCTTCCCAATTTGATTCTCCACCACCCATCTGGCAGCAACATAGCCATGTAACTTTCAGCAACCAAACAAATGAAAATCATGGAATATAGTTGCCACTTACTTGCGACCCATTTGGAGCTCTAATTTTGGAGGTCCTGCTTTAGAGAATGAGGTGAATTAACACGGCCTTCCTTTTCACTAGCTCCAACAATGCCACTTCTGTCTGCTCGATTCTTTGTTTTCATATCATTTGTGACCTTTTTCAAACCTAAAAAGACAATCTCACTAAGAAGTATAAAACCAAGACATAATGAGGAGGGCATGATTAAGGAAAATTACCAGAAGTTACTGACTTCCCAGAACTTATTTCTTCAAAAACAGCAGCCTTCCTTGCTTCGGACGTGATGATGAAGACTTAGGAGATTCAGTCTTGAAGAGTGAAGCTGGGGGTGGAGCTGGAGGTGCAGGAGTAGTACCAGAGCTTTAGCTGGAGCAGATACAAAAGTCTTCCCTGTAGCATTCCATACAGGGCCCAGAGGATAGTGACTTTTAACATAATCTCTCAATCCAGGTAAATAAAGCTCCTTCAAAGCTTTTGCCCACTCAACATGATTTGGATCTTTGCTTCTATACTCTACAAGAATCTATGATACAATGAAAAGGTTCAAGAATAAATAATATAAACAGCTTCACAACATTCTTGATGAGGGAAATGGTTCAACAATGGAACAGGAAAAGCCTGAGGAAATACCCAGGTTCTCACCATGGTACAACAGTTGAATTAGATGAAAATTATTTATTGCATTTCCTCTCCCATTTTGGGCCACGTTTTACATCTTATTTCTAGTAGAGGAATCATATGGATAAGCTATGCTCATAGAGAAAATCAAAATACCTTGTTATTGTAAAACTCAGCCATCTGCCAGCTTTCTTCAACATGGGCTATGGGCATGCTCATACCTATTTATAAACAGTAAGATCAGTAACTGAGCAAAGCAAATATGTCACAGAAAGAGATATAAAACCCATCTTACCGCAATCTTTTCCTGTGTAGGCAATCCTGCCAGGGCCGTTAAACTATCAGTAGCAGCTTTAAATGGGTGAAGAATCAGATCTCGCCCTTCTGTCATCGATGATCCCCTCATAATTACTTCATTCAAAGGCTTCAAGAACTCGCTGAGCGCCTTCATGTCGGTTCTACTAATAAAGGACAACGGTGAGGAGCCAAGGGCAATATCAATAGAAAGAAACTAATTAAATACTTAAGGGTACCCTATTCCATAGTATCAACATCCTCTTGGTGAGAACTGCTCCCTTCAATTCGGTAAAACAGTATGCCTTTCAGAATAACTCGTTGCAACTCGTGAAGTGATATCCAGTTTAGTATTATGATTTTAAAAAATCATTAAAATTCCGTATCTGATAACATATTTATATTGACTGAGTGAAGTGATTCATTTATCAATTACGTGAAATGCAACTATAGCATAGGAACTAATTCGATGCAGGTTACACATTTAAGCAGACATAGTCAAATATCTTATATCGACTGAGTGGAGTGAGCATTGTCAAATAAAGGAAAAATTCACAACTATTAGTAACTGCTCTGTTATTAGAGTTAATTTCAGAAGAAATCAAAACCTGAGTTCCCTTGGTTTTGATTAGAAGCTCCTTCTGAGAGCGAATGCATCCGTTAAATCTTGGTAGCATCCAAAACTTGTCCTCCAATCTTCTCAGCAGCACTCGACAGCCTCCGACGCACTGCGAAATCAGATCTTCGAATGCAACGATCGATGGATCCGACGCCGCCGCCTAACGTCAACCTCACGCGAAGTTCCATGGAAATCCGCCGGTGGACGATCTCCAGTCGAGCTCCGCCGACTCAACCGCTGTATCAACTTTCATCCATCTCAACTAAGGATTCACTCCCTCTCTAAACTTCTCCGCTCTAGACTTGGAGTTGAAGTAATCTGAAAAATGAAGACTACTGCTTGCACATATGCCTCATAATATGTTTAGTTTTTATCTCTATTTTTTGCGCGAAAGGGAAAAAGGGTTTTGGAAAATGGGAATTGAAGACGATAAAATACAATAAAATAAATAATATTTATTGTACCGGAAGAATTTCGGACAGTTGGGATTTGCGGGGCTACGTGCTTGTATCGATATGTGCTGCCATTTTTGTTTGTTTTTTAGTATTTGTTGTATATTTCCTTTTGATCAATTTCAATCGAAATTTATAAATTTTTTTTGTTAATGTATGATGTTTCTTTACTTTGAGAATTAAGAAGGAGATGTTGAACGTTTTGTAGGCTCAATCAAGAAACTAACAGGTAAATCACGTCATGGTCGAATATTTACTGTCGACGCCGTCGCATTTGCTTGGTTGCCACCCACGTCCGCATCGCAACGCAGTCAATCGACGATTTGCGAACACCCCCAAAACTTCGTCATCGTGCTTCTCCGAGTTTCGTCGCCGCCACTGCTCCTGGAGGGGAGCTGGGAGCCTCGCCGCCGTTTTTGTCGCCAGGAGGGGAGTTGGGAAGCCGAGAAGCTCGCCGCCGTTGTCTATCGCCAGGAGGGGGAGCTGGAAGCCGAGAAGCCTCGCCGCCGTTGTCTATCGCCAGGAGGGGAGCGGGAGCCAAGAGCCTCGCCGTGTTGTCCCCCTTTTCTCTTCCAAATCTGGTGGTCGATCTGATTATCTCCGAACCCTTTTTTTTTATATAATTAATTTCTTTTTAAAATTTTTAATTATTACTTGTTGGTAACTTGCCATTGCATGTTCTTTGGACAAATTGTATGATTTTAACAATGTTTAGTGGTCTAATTGTACTCTTTTTTTTAGTTGAGTGCCAATTGCATTTTCAGTTACGTTCGATGACTATTTTGAACTTTATTATATTCCTAATTTAAGATGTGAAAGTATGGCAAATTATGTCATGGACCCGTGTCCACAATAAATGTGGACACGGCCCAAAACGACGTCGTTTAAAAAAAAAAAAAAAAAAAAAAAGCGTATTTAGTTTTTAAAAAAAAAAAAAAATCGCGTGTGTTTGGCCGTTAACGGCGTAGTATTTTTTTTTTTTTTGGATTATGAATGATACAGTTATGCGTATGAATGTACAGTTATGCAATTATGAAATTATGAACACAAAGCTCTAACATTATGATTACATATACATTTATATGCTAAAATTATGACCATGGAGCTTTAAAATTGTGATATAGAGCTTTCAGATTTTGAATTACAGTTCGGTTAGAAGTACAGTTATTGAGTTATGAATGTAATTTTATGATCGATTATGAACAAATTAGCTCTGACATTTATGACTAAAATTATTAACATAAGCTCTAAAATTGTGAACATAGAGCTTCAAAATTATGAATGTACAATATGGATTTATGAATGTAGATTATGGAGTTTGAGTATAGTTATTAACATATAGAATAAATATGAAATATATCCTATAACGAAGCGCTGAAATTAAAAAAAAAAAGAGATACTGTGCTAAAGGTACTTGTTACCCGTGTTCCACATGGCAAGCTGGACACGGGTCCAGCGCATAACAATTGTGAAAGTATGACATACTTTTGAAAGTGATCGAGCATTGTTGTGATAAATTTAGCCCAATCGGCTAATAGGTTACAATTTTAATGTTTTGACTTCTATAAAAAGTAACCATTACACTTTGCTTGGTAGTATTTTTTCAACAAATTTCTCAAAGAAAACCAATTTTGATACCTCAACTAATCTAAGTACTAATAATTCAACAAGAATGTTGTCATGACACCGAATTTCATTTTCTTTTTGTCGATTACTCCATAGACTTTTCATGTTGTTAGTGCATTACTTTTTTAGCCTATAACATTAATTTATTTTTGATATATCTGTATATACACAAATGAATATTAAAAATAAAAATAAAATATTTATGAGTATGTATGATATATTATTTAAGCTTTTGAGATGCACACTTGCACGTTATTTATATATAATTCATAATTTAATATGAGAATAATGGTCAAATAAGTTATCAACAACACGTGATAATGCAATTAGGCCACGAACAAAATAAATAAATAAATAATAAATAAAAATCCTACAATTAAACAACCTAGTGGAAACTAGTCAACTAGAGAGAGAGAGGGTTGAGAGGCGGGTGAGAAAGTTGGAATTAAAATGACTTCTCAAAAAACGGGGAAGTCATTTTCCTGAAAATCTTAACTATTTTTCATTGATAAGGCATTGTTTTCTATTGACCTTACATTTTTTCTACCTTGCACACTAAAACTCCGAAAAATGATTTACATAATTATTTTTCGAGTTTTCAAACACATCATTAGACGAATGCTTGAAGGAAAACCAGATGACATGTGTACCCTTGTTAGGCATTCTCTGTGAAGGCGGCAAACGCCATTTTTGGCGGACAATTTGGCATTGAACCTTCTCCAGAGAAGGCGCCAATGTCGCAATTTTGACGTTTTGCTACAGTGCAGCACCATATTTTGGCGCTGAACTATAGATTATGCAAAATGGTGTAAAAATTTTAATACCAATTTTGTCTTTTTGTTTTTAATTTATTCATTTTGTATCTTTTATTTTGTTTTTATGGATTTACATATTTTATTAAATACATAACATAAATTTAAATAATTAAAATAAATTATACATTTGAAAGTCTCATCAAGGCGATTAAAACAAAACATATATATATATATATATTATAATATATATATATATATATATATATATATCGTATATATATATATATAATATACATCAAACACAATTATCATCAAATTATAAATTAATACATCCGAAATTAAACAAAACATACTTAGATTAATAGTCTTCAAGACTACCCTCATTTCTCGAGTCCTTAAAGATAGGCTATAATTGCAAAGTTTTGTGATAAGATTTCATATCTTTCGTTAGGATATGTGTTGGAAAGATATGCATACCAATGAATGGTTAAGATTGTTACGATTTAATTCAACGGTTGAAATATTATATTACATGATATATAACATCTTGCATCATAATGCACAATATGATAGTTGAAGATGAACGTGATGAGACGCGCAATAAAAAAGATGAACGTGATGAGCACGCAATAAATTTTATTTGCATTACAATTAATTTTACATTTAATAATAAAGTAAAAATTAAATTTTAATTTATGAGAAACAAATTATTTAGTGTAAATAGAATTTAGTACAATTGGTTGGAAATGAAAAAATTTTAGTGTAAAATATATTGAAATATTTATTTAATATAAAATTTGGTGTAGAATTGATTTAATGGATTGGAGATGGCCTTAGGTTAAAACAGAAAAAATTTAAATGCATTTTTACCATTAGTTTTAATGTCACATTCGCGTATACTTTGACAAAGGACCAATGAATGTTAAAATTTCATAAATAGAGGATCAATTGGGTTGTTTTAAAAACTTGTGGACACGGGTGACATTGTCAATACTTGGAAGATTATTCCAAGTATTAAGGGTGTGTTTGGTTGATTGGTTTTGCCCATAAAGAATGGGTATGAAAGTGATGTTATTGTTTGTTGATAGGTTTTAGAACACTATTATGAGTTTCGAATATCTCCATTAATTGAAAAACTCATACCTAAATAGAATAATGAGTTTCGAATACCCCATGAATTAAAAAACTCATATCCGGGTTTCATTCCTTTATTCATTCTCAAGCATTACTATTGTAATCATTCACATTCCACCCAATTACCAAGCATGTTAAATACTTTTACAAAAATCCATTACCATTACCAAGTTTTGATACCCATTCCAATTCCGATTCCTATGTGCGAACCAACACACCCTAACTATTATCAAATTGTTTTAGAAATTTAAATCAACTAAATAAAAAATTACAGATAATCAAATCTAGCAATGGGTTCAGGCTGGTTATAGGGGTGAAATTTGAAAAGAATGATCAGAGATTGAGTCTCACAAAGCGCAAGTACAAACACCCTCTGGGCATGAAAATTCGCAATTCTTAATTCCTTTTTTTGTCTGACATTTCGCTGTTTTTTTTTTCTTTCTTTCTGATGGATATATTACAAATGGAGTCGAACCCGACCCGAGAACACGGAGTAAGAACGGGACCCCGGGTGACGTTACGTGCCTGATTCGTCCGCCTCGGCGTGAGGTCTTGTGGCCTTGGCATGAGACCTTAGCAACCGCCTCGACATGAGGCCTCGGCACGGGGCCTCAGCAGGAGGTCGGCAGAGGACCTCGCACGAGGTCGGCATCCGAGCTCGACCGCGTTGCCCGGTCTCTGGACCGGGCGCGGTAAAAGCGGGGGACAACCGTCCCCCAAGTTAGGCGGGCAGTTAGGAGGCCCGTGACTTGTATAAATCCCCTCTTTATCCAATTGAGACCGTTCACCTTGTTCTACTCATTATTGTCCTAATTAAGCATTGTAATAGCTTATTAGCGATATTTAATACAATATACGGTCCCTGCGTCCTTGCAACGACATTGTTATGTCCTTTTACTATTTACGTTCTTATCGGCTAGCAATTCGGGCCACCCCAGATTAATTAAATTCATCACTTCCATTTCCCTTCTCTCTCCTAGTTGTATTGGAGATGCTCTTTCCAGTTGTTTGATCTTTTCTTTTTCTTACAATCTTACATTTATTCTTACCACCCCTAAAGAAAGAAAAAAAAAAAAAAAAAAAAAAAAAAAAAACATCCATGTGATAAGAGGCCTGATGCGTGCTTCGCGTGCTGCTCTCATCATCATCCATGAAATAAAGTAATCTCGATTCACTACTGTCAAAATCAATTGAAAATTACAATTCTTAGTACCACTTTTAGACCTATTAATAATATAATGCATCTTTTTGAAAGAAAGAAACTTCATTATATAATGCACTCTTAAAACGAGTAAATGTCATTATATAAAATTAAACTCATTTGACATTAAATAAAATTTTATATTCAAAATATGTTTTCTAACATTTAGCACGATTTTGTAAATATAAAATTTTAATAGTCTTCGATTAGTGAAGGGATTGCCACAAATGAAGAGCAGACAATGAGCACAACTATAGTAAAGAATATACGGAGTATATTTT
>VALG01016068.1:0-38545 GCA_009835305.1 Ipomoea purpurea | reverse complement strand
AGCACGAGGTGTCCTCAGACCCTAACTGTAGGAGACACCTTTAAGCCCGTACCATATTCAGACTAATCCCCGTTTACACCGGGCCAGTCAAAGAAGGGGTTCGAACTCTCAACCTCTCTTTAAGGGACAAGAGTGCACGGCCAGTCACGCCAACCAAACTGGTTTTTTAGTGTAAATAGTTGAATGACTTCTTAAAGACGGTCCAACTTGGCAAACAAAGAAAGAAGAGATTGGTCTTTAATGAACCAAGAAACACTAGTGTAGTAGATTCATCTATTGCACTGCCATCCAAATCAGAAAGGCATAAATCTACTGATAAAGGGAAATGCCTGAAACTTGATTGATTGATGTCTAGTACATATACATACACACATACATACAGTGAGATACAAGGCGAGGTTTACCCCGTGCACACCCTCAGGTAGTGGTCGTGGAATAATAGAGAAGGAATGACAGATGAAAGAAGTGTTCAATTCAAATATCAACCAATTTCTTCTAGTGTTTTCTATATGGATTGCACACAAGATTATATATAATTACACTTGCACTGATCTGTGGTAATAGCTTAGCGAGCGGTTGGATGGGAATGGCGCTACCAATTCTCTTTGACGATTTTTGACTTCTCGAGTATGAACTTCCCTTCCTTGTACTTCTGTGTTGGCTCGTATGCTCGTTCATACTTCCACCCCAACAACTCGTGGCAATCTGAACAGAATATATCAGCGACTGTGTGAAGACCAGTCGTGAGATGTCTGTCTTCTTTGGTCCCAACTCGAATATTCATCACGTGAGAAAATAGAAACGCTCTTCCGTTCCTTCCCTGAACAGAAATGCAGTGAATGGTATACAGTATATATTTTCGATAAAACCATAAACAAAAGCGCATACAAAACTAAAAAGTATCCTGCATTCCTAAAAGCAAGCAAATCGATCATTCTCGAGTTTTCATTTGAGGTGTGTTGATGGATAGGTGAGAATATGGAAATCCCAATTTCACCTTGATTGAATTATGAAATTTAAAGTAGGATGGACGAGACTCGAGAGGAAGTACTTTTCGAAAGAGAAAATTTTCACTTCTTTGGTTTGGGGGAAATGATTATATGAATGGTGAAAATCCATTTTCCAAATCAACCATACATGTCATAATGCCATCTCTGATTATCAAATTAGAAGATAAAGATTATATGAAATCATGAAGAGTGGCTGGTTGGTACTCGACTACTCGGTCATCCCTCCATCTTTCTTCACTCACCGTGGGTTTCAACCAAAACCGGAAGAAAGATTCAAGAATGAACACTAAACCGTTTCTCCTCCTCCCAAAAATGAACTTTCACAGTAAGTATGTGGTCACTCCAACAACCTATCCATCTTAGATTTTCTATGCATTTCGAGATTTCTGCTTACATGTTTAGATTCATAATCCATTCAGTCAGCACAGTTTACTATAGATCTTGCACTTTATAGAACTGGAAAAGACAAACAAATGAATGCCAGAAAGGACAAAAGACATAAAATGGCAAAACCCAATCACACTATCAACAAATCCATAAATTCTTGAATGCAGAAGATCTGTCATAGCAACAATTTCAACAAATCCCATGTTCCAGCAGCTACATAGGACATAAAAATGGCTAACCTGGAAGTCCTTTGAGATTATATCATCATGAACAGAAACATGATTTTTACACTTGTAGCAGCTGTACAACCTAGGTCCAATTGTTTCATCCATGGAACAAGAACACCAACACAAAACACACCCACTGGTTCACGGAACCAAAAATTAATCAAATTTCAGCATAGCCCAACAACAAATAACCATAAAGATCGAAACTTTAGACAAAATCCTAGAAAGAACCCAGAGAAATCAAAGCCAAATTCTAGAGAGAGAGAGTGTGTGTGAAGATACCTGAAATTCTACAGCTTTGAATAGGAAGAAATCGGAGATGAAGGCAAGAACAGCAGATAAGGCTAGCGTGCTGGACGATAACACTTCGGCGTAGAATGTTGGTAAACGTATCAAGTCAAAGATTTTTGTCGTAACACCCAAGCGCGGCGGTTGAAGAGAACACAATTTGTCTTTTATGTTTAAAATAAAATAAAAAAATTGAAAGAAGAAAAAACATCGAAGTACTGCAGTGGAATGAGAACCTGATCCAGTAAAACCAATCATACAAATGAAAAAAAAAAAAAACGGGAGTGCAGGAATCCCATTCCATTGTTCGTACTTTGCTTTAATTCAACAAAGTACCTCCAAATATTATAAATGGTAAATTATTACTTTATTCTAATTTAATAACATCTCATTATTATGAAATCCTCAATTCTAAACTCAAATAATTAAATATGAAGGCCGGAAAGAAGTGATCCAATGCTAGAACATAATTATTGTATTATAAAATTATAAGTTTGATTCTTACTAACACATCTTCGATTAATGGTAACATATTTTAATGCAATACCTATGATAGTTTTTTGTACTTAGTGTCATTCAAAAAAAAAAATTATATATATATATATAATATATATATATATACTAATATATTATATATATTATATAATATATATTATATTATATATATAACTATGAAAAGTTATAAAGGTTTTAATTGACATTAGTGTCAACATAACACTACATAAGGCGATGAAAAACAAGACACTCCAAGTAACTATATGTATTTCCTAACACCTATACTCTATTACAAGGGAATTTACACTAACATATATAATATTTGATTCTATTGATAATAATTATAATAACAATCAATATACTTATACCATGTATTATGAACGTACAAAATATGGTCATATAATGTTTTTAAAAAGCATTTAACAGATTATAATATGAGGAATTTAATAGTAAAATTACTGAGAGAAGCGTGAGTAAATAGAGTACGACTTTCATATTTAAACATTACAAATTAAATTTTGTCAATACATTTTTTATCATGTCCGTTGTATTATGTCTTCATAGTACACCGTGGGTTACTATGATTTGTAAGTTATTACACTTGAGATATAATAAACTAGCTCATGTGTAATGAATAAATCCAGTCATGTGTAATAATTTTACAAATCACCACACGATAAATATAAATTGTACTAAGAAGACTCATATGTCGGGCTCATTGAAAAATGATGTCGTTATAAATTGAATTCGTGATCTTGAAGCATAAAAATTATTAGTATGTTCTATTGATTTAGTTAGTCATTTATTTTAAGTTGCTCCATTTATACTTCCCTTGGTAGTGGTTGCGCATTTTTCTAAAAACTAAAAAAATAAAAATAAAAAGAATTATGAAGGGAGGATTAATTAATATAAAAATGCCGGGGTAAAAAAAAAAGAGAGGCAAAGTGTTAGACCAGAAGAACGAGGGAACCAGGGGGGCACGCTTTACTAGCCAAGACTGCTGCGAATTCTATCGTACTTCTTCTACTCTGCTCTCTCCGTCTTCCTACAGCTGATACCCGTGTTTCTGCTTTGGAATCGATCGTCTTTGTCTCCGAGAAGACTTCAATTTCCGGTGTGAAAATGGCAGATGCGTACTGGAGATTCGGCGACGTTCGGCAACAACCGCCGCCGGCAGCAGCTATTCCGTCTCTCCTTGCTAAACGTCCTCGCTCGAATACGGTATCTAACTTCTTTTCCTATCTATCTATCGAATTCTCTATCTAATTGCGTTTTTGCAAAGACCCTAGGTGTTTGTATTTGTCCCGATATCAGAATTTGTTGTAATTCGGACAGACAGCTAGGGTTTTTGGAGAATTGTTATGTTTATGGGGTATTTTCCCCGTAATTTATAGGAATTTGTAGAATACTATGGAGTGGAAATTATGATGCTTTGTTTAGTTAGTTTTGTTATTTGTTGGGTATTGAATTGATATAAAATGGTTCTGTAACGCGAAAGTGTAGACCAAAATTTAGTTCAATTGTAATCTCTCTTGAGCATCTATAAGCTCTAGTAGCTTTGAAACTTTTACCTGTGGCTTTCAAAGAGAGGAGTATAAAAAGATTGCATCTTTTTTTCTAGTTGTGGCTTCTATGTTATGTTTCCTTTGTTCTGTTTGAATCATAATTGATCATACAGTTGGACTCTATATTTCTTATGCTGTGTAGATCCTGCAAACAGCCATGACTTGGCTGGCTATTATGCTCGTGATGATGGAAGGGGGGAGTGGCATCGTGTCATCAGAGATACTGATCCTATTGGAGCATCATATGATCGTTATCTGCAAAGCGCGGTAAATGACTCTTTCTACCTTTGTTGTGTGCTGCATATTTCTGATGATCATGTGTGTCTGAAATTCCTAACATAATGTGCCAGAAAGTTCTGCTTATGGTGGGGTGAATCTGCAAGACCTCTGACTGGTGGAATGGCTGGACATCCTACTGAAGATCCACGTGTTTTGGGCATTGGCGATCAGACCTGTGGGTGCAAAAGGCAGGGCAATGGGAGGAGTAGGAGGGTGGGAGAACTGAAGTTCATCTCCCTCCTGATGCTTCAAGCACACTCTATATGTGGAGGGCTTACCTGCTAATTGCACTCGACGGGAAGTGTCCCGTATCCTTTTTATAATCCACCTCATACTGTTATGTTTCAACTTCTTTGTTCTGGACGTCTTCCTTAACTTATTTTTTGCAGACATATTTCGCCTTTTGTGGGGGCTATAAAGAAGTGCGACTGGTAACAAAAGAATCAAGACGTGTAAGGATTCATTCAAATTGTTTGTTTTTAATTGCCAACACAGTATGTGGTTTTCTTGAATTCGTTTTTTCAATCAACATGTGCAGCCTGATGGTGATCCTTTGGTTTTTTGTTTCGTTGACTTTGCATCAGCCAGCCCATGCTGCCACTGCAATGGATGCCTTACAAGGTGAAGTTATGCATGCTTTTTATCATGTTAAAGCTCATAACTATAGTTTTGAAAGTATCAAAAATATAAAACAAGAAGTAATTATAATGAGAAGCATCTCTTGCATGGATCATTCTTAAAACCTGCATGCAGCCACTAGAGTCCTAACATAGTATGTAATATTTTAGATGTGAATGGGATACTTGTGACTTTCTTGAAGCCTCTGCAGCCAAGGATTATTATTTTGCTGTCCCTTTTATTGTCTTACAAGATTAGAAATTTGGAAAATCAGAAATTAATTCAACTGCCTTGTCTAAACTGTGCATGTTAATTTCTGTTCTCCTTGTTTCATTCACTGCCTGTAATATAATGTAAGCTTGTGCTAACTTCCCTATGACTATTCCATTGACAATCAAAGTTTATCAGCCTGCTAGAGCATATAACACTCAATGGGTAATTTAATTTGTTGTCCTGTTATTTTCACCCTTCTCTCTTTTCAAAATATTCTAAATTTCTTAGGATTTGTATGTTGTAAACACAGTTCCAGGGCTACATGTTGAGGAGTTTTAAGACTCAATGGAAGATTCTGTACAGATCTAGGTGGAAACTGACTGAATGCTTTATTTCCTCTTTAGCCACGATATGCTGTTAATAGGATTAATAAAGGTGGGGGTTAGAGTACATCTCGTGAACATTTTAGTGGACCTTAATACCTTTATGTGCACTCTGGATAAAAAGAAAATATTTCACTATAACAATTAGAGCCTCTCATAAAGCAGGTCTTAACTTTGCACCCATGGTTATGAACTACATTTGAATTTTTAACCCCTGCTTTCGACAGTCTAAATCATGGACCTCTTTTATAAATTGCAAGTAAAAATACATTCTAAAATTAATGACCTATTCTGTAGTGGGGAAAAAAATACATCGAGAACATTCAAGAGGAATTCTTTTTGAAATGGAAAATAAAAACTCAACTTTCTAGTTTTTCACTTTTAAAAAAAGGAGGTTGGAAAATATTGAAGAGATGCTCTCGAAATTTCCTTCAATGATTAAGCAATGCTTTCCCCTATTTTTCAATATGGACGAAAAATACACGTGAACCACCTCCCCTACACAAGTGCTGCACTGCTGTTCACTTCTGCTTACCACTATCACTTCCACCCACATCTGCCGCTGCGCCAACCATCACCATTTTCATGGCCCCTCTTTCCACCCACGACTCTGTATCATTATCATCCACACACACGTCTATCTGCTTACATCACTGCTGTGCTAACCACCATCACTATTGCAGTCGCCAGCTGCTACCACCATTCATCATCACCACCCACCCCCCACTGCCACACCTAACACTAATCACGTATCACCCATCATCTCTGTCCACCATTAGCAAAACTCACCACCACACTCCAACATTGCCACTGTCTATTCGTGTGGCTGTTTTTTATATTAGTAAAAATGGTAAAATTTGGACAGTTTTCATATTTTTTAAGTTGAAAAGTAATTATGATCTAAGATTCTAAGACCATGTTTTAAATTTCCATTTAGTCAACTGGAAATGGAAATCATTTTCCCAGTACAAAATTGGCCCTGGTCATTCAACCCAAGCATTAGAGCTGTTTGGGCCTCCATATTTTGTCCTGGAAAGTATCCTTTTCTTAACTGTCCGATATGCCAAAAAGAAAGCCAATGAATGCATTCTTGAATCTTGAGACACTATCTGCTGATTGGTAGATATGCTTCATCTTACGTGATCCAAATTGCATGCGTCTCATGATAAAGCCGCGCAACAACTCCACATAAGTGTGAGCAGAAATTCTTCCCCTGCATGTGACATTGAGTCTGCCTAAGCTTGGTGAACTTTCTGTTGGCACAAGTGACAGTAGGATGCTTGGCAGTGCAAGTTTACGTCTTGTACCTCTCTTGGATTCAGATTAAGCCGTAACTGAACATATCAATGCTATGCCGCTTCCCACGACTAGACAATAAAACGACACTTGTTCCGCAGCGTAAACATGGTAAAAAACTCTATCTTGCAGGTTATGTTTTCGATGAGCTCGAACGTGATTCGGTTACTCTAAGGCTGCAATTTGCTCGGCCATCCTGGTGCACGGTCAGGTGGCGGGGCATCGCGGGAGACGTTGAACTCTACACGTGCAGGTGATATATGCTAGACTCTCGGACACTAACGCTTTATTCTTATGGGCATTGCGTTCTGGAAACTAAACTGTGGACGGACGCTTCTATGTAGGACCCACTCGAATTGTGATATTACGATAGTGAGAGACGTTACGCCAGCGTTGCAGTTTCATTTGCGATATCTATGCCTAGACTGCTACTCTGCACGGTGCTTTCATTAGGACAGACCAGCTCGAATTCAGTGGAATCTGTTATTCAAGGAACAAATACTTCGGTGTTTAAAAATGTTTTAGCCTCCTTTGCAACCTTGTTTTCTGTCCACGGACGTCTCTACTGGACAGACCTACTGTTATATTTCATTCCTAGATGGACATAGGTAAGGAAAAAATTCGATAATGTTTGAGTTTAGATTATGATCATATTTGGATGTACTTTTATCTAAAATCGCGTGATAAACAAGTCATTAGCTATACCTTGTCCAATGATGCACATGAATGATGTGAAATCATTTGCTACTTCAGTGCTCTCACTCTCTACTTCAGTTTAATGTGAAAAATGCTTGGTGTTCTATCTTCTCTAATTGCTTACTTCAGTTTCATACACCCTATGTTGTTCTTAGTTCTATCTTCTCTAACTGCTTACTTCAGTTTTCATACACCCTATGTCCGTTCTTGGGTAACTTTATATTGTGTTGGGTAAGAATGACATTTCAGTCCGTGTAGTGTCCTGATGACGAAATCCCCCCTGGCAATCTTGCCCTTATAACTCCAGGCGTCAGCTCTCCTGCACTCCTAACTGGGATGTAGTTGGTGGTTTTGATTTGGTCGGTGATATTATGCGATACCTTGGCCTGGAGAAAATTTGAAAATGAAGCACCTACTTGGCCACAGAATTCCTCTCTTGTTGGGTGACATAGGAATAAGATACATGTGGCATTTGGACTCATTATGTCTATGTAAGCAGAATCCTACTTGACCATTTTGCCTAGTGCTGCAAGGATAGGTGTTTTGGCTCATCGCTCATCATTACCATATGGCCATTGTTTATGTTTTATTCTCTCCATTCATTTCTTTCAACTTTACAGCATTCCTTGTGTACTCAGTCCAATGTTCTTGCCGGATGCTAACGTTTTAGTTTGCAGTATTACACTTGACCGAGTTCATTTGTGTTTTTGGGTTCCTGTTTCTCCTCTATATACTGTTTCCGCAGCAGGGAGGAAGCACTAGCATCCAAGCAAGCTATTATCTGGTGTACTAGCCCCCTGCAAATTTTGGTCAAGAGCTGGCAGCGGAGATTGATATTGACCATGCAATTTACAGTGTTCACTGACCGCTACATGAAAAAATCTTTTTGCTTTCTAATACTTTGGGCATTTTTCTCTTATGCCGTTGCAGCTGTGCAATTTTGTACATCAAAATTCAATCGGACGTGTTCACCCTGTCAAATTCACCTTGAAGGTTCTTGGTACATTCCGTAGGTCTTGTTCTATTTACAATTTTGGTCCCAATTTCAATTTTAGTTCAGTCGTCTGGCATTGTAAACGTTTGGCTGTTGTATCCAACTCTTGTAGACAGGTCCATTAGTGACTGTGGCGCACCACAATATCGTCAACAACTTTGGTCGAAGTGATATTCTCACATTGCCCAACACCATTTATTATGAATACATGCTCTATGATATATACCTATGAGTAAAAGCTACTACATACGTACTACCTAAGTACTACACACCTCCTAAGTGATATATATATCACTACTATACTGAATACACTTTGGGCTTCTTTACCAGCGTAGCTATCAAGTTTCTGACTCGAAGCGTACAGTTAATCTTCGCATACCTTAAAGTCATAGTATCGGAAGCGTTTCACGACATCTCTTGATCTAATTTCATGCGCTATTACTCCCCCCCTTTTTTTTTTTTTTTTTTCTTTGTTTTTGAAGTAATAAGGAAGAATGCAGTTAATGAAGATGCAAAGAAATTTAAATACGAATCGTGGTGAGGTATCACTAAAAATTACATTATTCGTACCCCGCCCCGACGCGCCGCGCGGGGCCTATAAAAAAAACATTATTCGGTAATTTAATAGCGTACTCCAACTATAACATGTTTTAGATTCAATATCAAAGCATTTATCTTGCGTCTCAACAAAAATAACATAAAACTTCATTGAAATATAAACATAAAAAGATACATAATAGAGGACATTGAACAATTTGGGCCCTTTCAAGAAAAAAAAAAAAAAAAAAAGAGTCGGGTCACCTCGCGCGAATGGGCAAATTATACTCGTGGAGGCCGCGGTCCACAGTGGCATGTGGATCCAGACATCAATATGCAGTTGTAGTGCTTCATTTAACACCCATTACGCGTATCCATTTTGATTATAAGCTCATAGTGCTTACTGAACAAAATATTACACCAAATAGTGTGAAATTGTTGTTAGTTTCAATCTTGTATACATTCGGCACAGGTTTCATTTCAATTCAATTGTAGTTTTATTTGATAATATAACAAAATAATACGTGAGACAAGCGCTGTCCAATTTAAATACACTATCAGTCGTCTCTAGCCTTTTGACTATAGTCCACCAAGATTGTTGTGGACTGCAGTCCACAGTATAATTTGCGCTGTGCAATGCACCGGGCAAAGCTGGCTTACTTGCTCCACCAAGAAGTCGAGGCATTGGCAAATCCCGCGAGACACCTAACTTGTGGCTAAACAGAGCAGAATTTACCAACCCGTTATCATGATTCGATGCCACGGTTAAGCTCTCGATGTCGAGGAAAAAACAAACACAACAATCAAACATCTCCTTTCGACTTGTTCATCCTTCAGTATTAGAACAGAGTTTAACAACACGTTCTCCGACTGGAGTTTGGCTCACCTTGCTTGCCGGCAGGGAGTCCACTCTACTGCCAGATCCGTATGCGAATGGTCTTCGATCTTGTAACCCTCGGCTTTGTTATCGATCATTTCACAGGCAGCGTTTGCTGTGGGCGGGCTGGGCGCTGGTGGGGGAGGGGGGCGGGGGAATTAATGCTGCCCGCAGAATGCAACTGTAATTGCCATGCGGACGTTTGAATTACGGGAATAAACCGAAATTTAAATGCTAATGTTTGGCTTGACATGAATCAGAATTACGGAAATTACAATTCCATGTTTGGTATACATGGGAACTGAAAGCGGAATAAGTACCGTATACAAAAGGTCAAAATGTCCATTATTGTCTGTTAGACATCTTAATTTTAAGTTAAAAAAAAGAAAGAGTAAACTCTTTGATTCAATCAACCCTCATCTTTTGTTTGCTTAAGAATCGTCAAATCCGGGAGACATGAGATTTTAATTCCATGAAAATGGGGAAATTGTAATTCCATGAAATTACAATTCCCTCCAACTAAACTACAAAATTTAATGGCTTTGGAAATTTAGTGAGAATTAAGTGGGAAGGGAATTTAAAATCCCTCCAACCAAACGCTCTGTTAGTGAATGAATTTTGTCCTTGTTTGAAAAAAAAAGGAAGTAATAGGCACTTTTTTTTTTTAATTTTTTTTTTATTTATTTATACGGAGTATTCATTAGCATTTAGGCCGAAAGATATTAACTCGGGGGATCACTCTGTCGAGTCTCGATCCAGACCGGTTCATCTAACGCATCTCGAACCGAGTGATCTTCTTCATCTCTCCGCCTAAACAGTAGATGTTCGACAAAAATTTGCGTGCGTCTTCTTCCACACCCCATGGCCTGAGATCTCGAAGAAAACAACACAATTTAACAGAGGTTTAAGTTTATGGTGGTTGCTGCATGTATATAAAACTCCAAAAAATGGAGGGAACAGAAAAGAGAGAAGTCCTCTTCGAGACTCGTCGTCACGCTTCCAGGCCTTACATTTCCAATTATCCTCCTACAATCACACATCAGCAGCAACAGGTCCGCCTTCCATCCCTGCCTTCACGAATTGGCTCTTAATCCTCGATTTTATTAATCGTCTTTTGATTGAGTTTACTTTGTTTGTTGCTAATTTAGCTGAACGGAGGTGCTAGAGGAAGTTTCCTCTCGAGATTGCTCCCTTCGCGAGGTAACGGCAGCTTTTTTTTTGCTGAATTTGATTCGTATTGTGTTTGATGATACTTGGTGGTTTTGAAGTGAGCTCTTGTGCATTGGAATAAAATTCAATAATCTCCAAATGTGTGATAAGTATATTTGGCTGAGGGAAGCAAATCACATTATTAGGTTTATGAGAGTATGATCTTCATTCTATGGACGTTTCAGCAGCT
Source organism: Ipomoea purpurea (assembly GCA_009835305.1). Taxonomy (NCBI): domain Eukaryota; kingdom Viridiplantae; phylum Streptophyta; class Magnoliopsida; order Solanales; family Convolvulaceae; genus Ipomoea; species Ipomoea purpurea. Next base: position 27,281 of record VALG01016068.1, on the reverse strand, counting down.
TAAGTGAATTCATGTGATAGGTTATTTATGTTGCATATATAAGAGCGTGACATGCTTTTATAGATTCCTTATTAAAGAGAATGTGATGGATTGCTTCTTCTTTTGCTAAACTGTTATGCAATTTTCTCAATGTACATGAAGGTATTGCCCAACTTAAGGAGAAATGGAGCAACTACAAGCATCCAAGAAGATTAAGGAAAAGTGCATCCCTGTTTGTTTCCCCTGGGGGTGATCTTGTTGCTGTAGCTTCTAGGAATCAGATAACAATATTGAGGAAGGAGGATGACTACCAGGAACCTTGTGGGATTTTTACCTGTAAGGATCATAACCTGTACTGTATCAATGTAAAGGTCTAAAATAAGATTAGTGCTATAATTATATTGCATTCTACTTAAAAGAGCCATACATGATATGTTACTAGTTTTTTTTTTTTTTTTTCATTTTTTTTATAGCAAAATCTGGTTACTTCGGTCAGTTTTCCAAAATCAGGTTGCCCAGTTAAACATTTTATTGGTTGTGGTTGGGAAGGGGGCAGGGGGTGGGTTTCAAGGTCTTGGAACAAGATAAGCCCCTGGTGGAAGTGGTTGAGGAGGGAAGTAAAAGATGTCGTGTTGACTTTAGTATTCATACTTTTTACATTTCAGCTAGTAGCCATCAGATTACATCATTTTTAATGTAAATTGCAATGAACTTGTAAATTTCCTTTACAAGCCACTGATCACTTACTGCTTCAGGATTTTGTACATTGAAATAGGTGAAAACAATGCTACGTTTATGTTTGGGGTATGGGCAGAGACTCATGATGTTCTTGGTGTTGTTGATGATGCTGACATGCTTTATCTAATTAGAGCTAACGGTGAAGAAATAACCAGAATACAAAAGAGATACTTAAAAGTTTCATCGCCAATAATAGGCTTAATTGTGCAAGATGATATTAATATGAAGGCATCATGCTTGTAAGTTTAATTCTTATTTACTCCATAATATATATATTCTCTAGAATACTTAATATTTTATTATCACTTGTTAAATCACTTGCTATATTATCTTTCATTAATATATCATTTATGTATTTAGTTGTATAAATTGTTTTATAGGTGTACATTTAGTGTGTTCACTTCAGATGGTTCAGTTCATGATGTTGAGATCAGTCAAGACCCTAGTGCTTCAGTTTTCTCTGGAGTTGCCTCAATCAGTGAGTCAATGAAGAAGCAGCAGTTCCCTCAGCATGTTGTATGCCTGGATTACCATCCAAAACTGTCTTTGTTAGCTGTAGTAAACTATGCTGGTAGTAAACAATCAGCATCTAATGGTAGTAGTATTAATCCTCTTTCCCCTTCTTCATCAATCATTTGAACAAAACATTGGTCCAGTTTTAAAAGAAAATGATCTCATCATCTTCAGTGGAACTTCTTCCTTTACAGGATTGTACAGTGTTTCTCTCTGGCAGAAAAACAGGAACTTAGACCTAAAACTGGTGGCTTCTGCTCAATTTGAGGGCTCAAATTTCATAGCAAAAGGAAGTGTAGATGAAGTAGCACTGCCAAAGGTGCGAATTTCTGTGCAAGGAAAATCTGTTGCTATTCTGGACGTGGAAGGATCTTTGGTTGCTTTTAAATTTGATAATGAACACCATTCTCTCTCATTTACTCCTGGAGAGGGACGTGACTCAGATATAATAAACAGTGAGCTAAAGAAACACTTGAATGAGATAGTGGATTTTGCCTGGTGGTCTGATGATATTCTTACCATAGCGGCACAGAGTGGTATTATCACCATGTTTGACATGTATGCTGGTGTTAAGTTATTAGAGACTGATACTAAATATTTGCTACCCCTTTTGGAAAGATCACAGCATCTCGCTGGAAATCTTTTTCTATTAGAGAGTAAGTCATCTGCTGAGAGCTATGACTCGTCTGAAGAAAGTGCTACAAGTGTGCATCTCATTGAATGGGATGCTGTTGATATGAATAACCAATTTGATTGGACAAACTGGGTTGGCCTTGGTTTCCTTTTCTGAACGATCTATTCTAGAAATGTATGACATACTAATTGCTCAACAAGAGTACCAGGCTGCTCTCCAATTTGCAGAAAGCCATGGGCTGGATAAAGATGAGGCACTGAATCACAGTGGCTGCATTCTTCCCATGGAATAAATGAGATAAGGACATTGCTTGCAAATATCAAGGATAAAGTTTTTGTACTCTCTGAATGTGTTGATCAATTTGGACCAACGGAAGATGCAGTAAGGGCTTTACTTCATCATGGGTTCCACCTAACAGACTCATACCGGTTTTCCCAGTCTGAGGGTATTGAGCAGGATGAGATTTGGGATTTCCGTCTGACAAGGCTCAGATTGTTGCATCTCAAGGACAGGCTAGAGACATTTCTTGGCATAAACACTGGCAGGTGATCATTTTCATCAACACTTATTATTTTTTTTCTTATTTATTTTATTTTATTTATTTTCTTCCTTACTAACATCTTGGAAGTAAGTTTTTGTACTATTTATTCTGTACTCAGATTATGTATGCATGTAAAGTTGTAAACCATATTAAATATAAAATGGGAATGGATATGCGTTCCAACGAGTTGGTTTTCTGTAACCAAAATAGAAAATGGAAATGGATTCAGATTTACTTATTTGTTGGATAAAATCACCCCTTTTTATGTTTTTTTTTTTTGAGTTGGGGTGGTGGTGGTGGGGGGGTGTCTTAGCTTTCCTCGAGCAAAATAAAGCAATACTTGCATACTTTTATATACAATCGATGAGCACAGGAAATGAAGTTGAAATTTTATTCTCTTTCAATGTTTCATGCCGTAGTTTCTCATTTGCTTCTCCTGATCTGGTTTTCATCATTCTTTTTTGTAGTGTGTGTTTTCATTATATTAGTGATTACTGTTTACTAAAGTTGTTCCAACTGACTTGGAACTTAATGACATAGTCTTCTGCAGGTTTTCTGTGCAGGAGTACACGAAATTTTGTAATCTGTCCATCAAGGAAGCTGCCATTGGACTTGGAGAAAGTGGAAAGATTGGGGCACTAAACCTTCTCTTCAAACGCCATCCTTATTCTTTGACTTCTTGTATGTTGGATGTCTTATCTGCTATCCCTGAAACTATTCCAGTTCAAACATATGGACAGCTACTTCCTGGGAGTTCTCCTCCTCCAAATATTACTCTAAGGGAAAAAGATTGGGTTGAATGTTTTGAGATGGTTGCTTTTATCAGCAAACTCCTGAGAATCATGAGAGCAATATTCAAATCAGAACTGAACCAATTATCAAGCAATCTATGGAGTATCAATGGCCTTCAATTACTGAACTATCTTCATGGTATAAAAATAGAGCCAGAGATATTGATAACTTTAGTGGGCAGCTAGATAATTGCATCTCCTTAATTGACTTTGCTTGTCGGAAAGGCATTCATCAGCTGAAACCATTTTTAGAGGACATCTCATACTTAAATGAACTTATTTATAGTGATGAAGATGAAGACGCGATGAATTTGTCTATGAGCCTTGCAACATGGGAAAACTTATCTGATTATGAAAGTTCAAGTTGATGCTAGTTGGGGTTAACGAGGAAAATGTTATTCGAAGATTACATAATAAAGCAATCCCATTCATGAAGAAGAGGTTGCACTCTATGACTGTGGTTTCCAGAGATGAGGAGCAACCCTCCACTTTAGTTAACTCATCTGAGTCTTTTCTGGTTAGATGGCTGAAAGATATTGCTTCGCAAATAAATTAGAGATGTGCTTAATTGTGATTGAAGAGGGATGTAAGGAGATTCATAATAATTGTTATTTCATAGATGATGCTGAACTGGTAGATTGTGCTTTGCAGTGCATATACCTGTGCTCTTTTACAGATAGATGGAGTACTATGGCTTCCATCTTGTCTAAACTTCCAAATACAGGAGGTAAACTTCCATCCATGTGAATGCTAGTATGATTACAAGAGTTTGAATCTTCCATTTGTGTTTCATATTTTTATAACATGTATTTCTTTAACACTTTATTGGGTATCAAGGGAAAATATTGAGTGACAGTATACAAAATGCTCATTTTCACAGAAAGCATTAGTTGCAAGAAGATTTGCCATTTTGTATATTTCCCTTCCTGTTCTGGGTGGGGTGAGTATCAGTTTTTGGTTTGGCTAATGATGAAATTGTATGTTGGTTTGGAGCAAACTCAAAGTTCAGTGTCTTGCTAAATCTCCCTGCAATGTTCATGTGTTTCTTGACATTTTTCTTCTAATTAATATGTGAAATTTATAGTGTCAGCCAAGTAATTCATATGAAATCTGCTGGTTTGTATGATTAATATATGCATGGTTTAACAGAGTTTGATGACACACGTCTCAAGGAAAGACTTAGACTTGCAGAAGGTCATGTTGAAGCAGGAAGGCTTTTCGCATATTACCAGGTTCCAAAGCCTATAAGCTTTTTCTTGGAGCAGATTCAGATGGAAAGGGAATAAAGCAGATCCTTCGTCTTATACTATCCAAATTTATTCGTCGCCAACCAGTTCAAATAGATAATGATTGGGCAAATATGTGGCGTGATTTACAATATCTTCAAGAGAAGGCATTTCCCTTCATAGACCTGGAATATGTCTTGATAGAGTTCTGCAGGGGATTGCTGAAAGCAGGAAAATTTTCACTTGCTAGGAGCTATTTGCGGGGTGCTGGTTCAGTATCTTTGGCAACTGATAAAGCAGAGAATCTTGTCATTCAAGCGGCACGGGAGTATTTCTTCTCAGCATCAAGTCTTTCGTGTTCTGAAGTAAGTGGATTCTATGGCTATACTTTTTACTATGGAAATCATCTATTAAACCCATATGGTATTAATAAGTCCTATTGGCTTGTCATGGTTGGTATCTTTATATGTGTTTTGGTATCTGCAAATGCAAGCGGCTTTTAAGTCAGGCTCACTGAACAGGAGCAATATATTACGGAGTATATCGTATATTTCCATTTTAGTTAGGTGCAAGTAACATAGGATGTAGCTTTGGAGGGAATGAGTTCAACTGTTGTTAGCTCTTTGATACAATTTTGGAGGGAATGGCTCTATACCGCCTCCAACGCCCCCTCCCTCTCCAAGCGTGTAACCAACCACAAAAATAAATAAAATTCCTTTTTCCTCTAACAAAGTTAAGAGATTTGGTCCTGGGAATTCTTTTTGTGCATGATCCTGTTATAGTCATTTTAGGAAGAAACGTCATTGTGAACTATTAACTTATGATGGCTTATATGCTGTAAAAATATATAGCTTTTGCAATGCCAAATTTTTTATGAAGTGTTGAAACATGCAGATCTGGAAGGCTAAGGAATGTCTTAACATCCTTCCAAACAATAGAAGTGTGATTGCTGAGGCTGATATCATCGATGCTGTTACTGTTAAACTTCCAAGTCTTGGAGTGAACCTCTTGCCAATGCAATTCAAGCAAATCAAAAGATCCAATGGAAATCATCAAGTTGGCAATTACAAGTCATAGTGGAGCTTATCTGAATGTTGATGAAATTATTGATATAGCCAAACTTCTTGGGCTGAGTTCTCAGGATGACATATCAGCTGTACAAGAAGCTATTGCAAGAGAAGCTGCAGTTGTTGGGGATCTTCAATTGGCTTTTGATCTTTGTCTTATTTTGGCCAAAAAGGGGCATGGCTCTGCATGGGATTTATGTGCAGCACTGGCAAGAGGTCCTGCTCTAGATAATATGGATATTAGTTCTCGAAAACGACTGTTAGGTTTTGCTTTGAGTCACTGTGACGGAGAATCGATTGGTGAGCTACTACATGGATGGAAGGATCTTGATATTCAAGGCCAGTGTGAATCTTTAATAATAATGACAGGAAAAGAGCCTCAACAATTCAGTTCAGGATTCTTCCTATCCTCTTCATGGTGCCAATAAACGTTGAGGATATCAGTTTCTTTGATCAGGATGTTACAATTGAACCACATAAAAGATTTCCTTGTTCAGGTGGCAAAAGATTTACATCTAGAGGGTGATGTTGGTCTTGAATCAATCCTTAGAGACAATGGAAAAATATTATCCTTTGCTGCTATGCAGCTTCCTTGGTTGCTTGAACTAAGTCAAGTTGCTGGAAGTGGTAAGAAATTCCTATCAGGCTCTGTTTCTGGGAAGCAATATGTCAGTGTAAGGACACAAGCAATAGTTGCTATTTTGTCCTGGTTGGCAAGGAATGGTTTTGCTCCAAAGGATACTTTGGTTGCATCTTTAGCTAAGTCAATTATGGAACCTCCTGTAACTGAAGAGGAAGACATCATAGGGTGCTCCTATTTGTTAATCTTGTTGATGCTTAAATGGAGTGGGGGATAATTGAAGAAAACTTGAGAACTAGGGAGAATTATAGTGAAAGAACTAGCATTATGAATGTTGGGATGATTTATGGTCTACTAAACAACAGTGGAGCCAAGTGTGAAGAACCTACTCAAAGGAGAGAGCTGATTCTAAGGAATTTCAACAGAAAAATAAACCAATCACGTCAGGTGATTTTTTTTGCAAGCTCATGATCTAAATTGCATTGTTGCATTCTCTACTGCAGTTTAATTTTCAAGTTGGAGAGTTCTGCAACCTTCTTTTGTACAATATTCTGTTTTCTGTTGCTTCAGACATCTTTTTTTTTTTTTTTTTTTTTTTTTTTTTTTTGTATTTTTAAATTTTATATTATTATTATTATTATTATTATATTATTTTTATTATTATTATTATTATATTTGAATTCAGATGAAAGAGACAGAATAGACAAAGCACAATCCACATTCTGGAAAGCATGGAAACTGAAATTAGAAGAACAGAAGCGTTTGGCAGACCATTCAAGGGTTTTGGAACAAATAATTCCTGGTGTTGAAGCGCACGCTTTTTGTCTGGAGACACAGGCTACAAGGAGAGTGCCATTCTATCACTAATTGAGTCTGTAAAACTGGAGAAGAAACATATTTTCAAGGATGTATCAAACTTGGCACACACCTATGGCTTAGATCGATGCAAGGTATGCATGTTTTCCCATACCCTGGATTCTGTACACTAGAATTTGAATGTTAGAAAGACTAGTAAACCTCTAACTGTTGTTTTCTTTGCCTTGCTCCTGTTACAGTTGATCCTGCATTACCTGAAATCCATATTTCTTTCTGAGGCTTGGAGCGTTCATGATATATTGCTGAAGTGTCAGAATTTAAAGGAGATCTGTGTGGTTGTGCTGTGGAAACTGTTAAATGTTTTTCGTGGTCTATCTACCCTTCACTTAATGGGTATGACAAGGATCGGCTTGCTCTTATGTATAGCATACTCTCTGACTGCTACTCACGGTTCAAGAACTAAAGAACTACCACCCATTATGGAGCAAGATTTTGTGTGTAGAACTTTCTACTTGGTTTGCTCGCTTTTACAAGGTTGCTGAACAAGAATGCAATAGAGTGGTCTCTATTATGGGCTTAATTTTAAAAACATTGCTGGAATGCAAGGTTTGAATTTAGATTGCTTCAATACTGAAGTCTGTGCACACATAAATGAAAATAATGTTGATCTTTTGGCCAAGATGGTTCAGAACCTTCTTGATGTTTGTGAAGATCCAGTGCCTGATGGCTTCTTGTCATGGCAGGATGTTATGGACACCAATATACTGGGTTTGCTGACAGCTTTGGAGACTAAAGGGAAATCAGAAACTGATCTTGAAAGCTCTGTAAATATACATGACTTTCTGACTGAGCTTGAGCAGACCTATGATATTTGCAGAAAGTATCTCAAAATTCATTTCCACCCCTTCTTTTATTGACATAACGAGGCGATTCTTGACTGTGATAGTGCCTGCTGTGAAATGTTTGAAGCCTGAGTCTTGCAATCCAGGCTGGCAGGTATGCCTTGTCATGTTTGTGGATATCTGCTGAGAATTCTGAATGATATGCTGGAAATTGCATTCCTTGAAACTTCATCTGAGAAGTTTGTTTCAGAATGTCTAGTGATATGCCTTAAAACTTTTCGGAGCCTTGTTGTCCAAGAAAAAATCTCACCAAGTCAGGGTTGGGTTACAGTTTTATGTCTTCTTAGCTATGGTCTTGTATCTGATGTTGCTGAAGAGATCTATAATTTCTGCAGAGCTATGATACTCTCTGGCTGTGGGTTTGAAGCCATTTCAGATGTATTTGCTGAGGCAATAACACAGAACCCATGCGAAAGAACATTGATCACTAATGCGCACAAAGGTTTTACTGGTACACAGGATCTTCAACAGCTCTATCTAATTATCTTGAATACCATGTTACAAGAGTTGGCTAGCCAATCCCTTGAGTATCAGTGTCTACATCACTTTTTGTCATCTTTGAGCAGACTGGAAGGTGAATTAGTGACCCTAAAGAGCATAAGGCAGGCAGTATGGGACAGAATGGCTGAATTTTCAGACAACATAGAGCTTCCAAGCCATGTTCGAGTTTACTTTTGGAACTCATGCAATTCGTTGCAGCCTCTACTAGACATATGAAAGGGTTTTCTTCTGAGTTTCAGGCCAGTGTTCTTCCTTGGGAAGGCTGGGAGAATATGCAAAGTGCAAATGCAAGTAGCAAGAAGCCAGTCAATGATGGGATTCCAAACAGAGCAGATGCATCTAGCAGTCTCACGAACACTTTGGTTGCACTCAGGTCTACACAGTTGGTATCGGCTATCTCACCCAAGCATTGAGGTTACACCAGAAGATCTTCAGACTGTTGAAGCAGCTGTGTCATGCTTCGTTAAAATTTGTTCATCTGCTGTATCCGTATCCCATGTTCACACTTTGTAGATATTTTGAGAGAGTGGGAGGGTCTCTTCTCTGGTGGAAAGGTGGAAGCAGACTCGGGTGATGTATCTGATGGTGGAAATAGTTGGGGAAATGATGACTGGGATGAGGGATGGGAAAGCTTTCAGGAGGATCTTGTTCAGCCAGAACCAAAGAAAGATGATGATGCTTCTTTCTCTATTCATCCCCTGCATGTGTGTTGGATGGAGATGTTCAAAAAACTACTAATGCTGTCTCAGTTCAAGGATATGTTGAAATTGATTGACCAATCCAATGCAAAGAGTAATGAAGTATTGCTAGATGAGGATGATGCTCGTAGTTTGAGCCAAATTGCACTTGACATAGACTACCTTCTATCACTCAAACTGATGCTTCTATTTCCTTACAAAGCAGTGCAGTTGCAGTGCTTGGATGTGGTTGAGCACAAGTTGAAACATGAAGGCATATCGGATAAAATCAGAAGGGACCATCAGTTTTTAGTTCTTGTTTTATCATCGGGAGTCATCTCAACTATCATCACCAATTCTTCTTATGGCACAGTTTTCTCATGCATTTGCTATATGGTGGGGAACCTCTCACGTCAGTGCCAGGAAGCCCAGTCATCTAAGATTGCAAGTGGAGGGTCTGTTGAAGGTGACAACATAAAAGACATGCTTGTTTTTACAAAACTTGTGCTTCCATGTTTTATATCAGAGCTCGTGAGTGCAGAGCAGCAGATCCTAGCAGGACTTTTAGTCACTAAATTCATGCACACAAATGCTTCAGTAAGTTTACTTAACATTGCAGGGGCTAGTCTTAGAAAGTATTTGGAATCACAGATCCAAATTCTTCCAGGCATTGAGTCCTCTTGGGATAACACACATTGTTCTGAATTGTTAGTGAGCACTTTATCCAGTTTGAAGGGTAAACTGGGAAGCTTGATGCAGTCCTCATTGTCATTGCTTCCAGTTGATGGTTAATGAAAAACCTTTGAGTTTGTTCTTTCATTTTTTCTTCTTCCCATTCTTGGAATTCAATAGAGGAACATTTTCCTGAACAGGTTTTTTCTTTTTGGAGGTCTGTGTAGAAGGAACGAAATATGGGTATACTTTTATGCTAGGGTGGAAAGGTAATAGAGGAGCAATCAATGTATTCTTTTGTATGCTTAAATGTAATTTACATAGGACACATGTCTGCACCGACGACTGGACAATCATAGATGGGATGTAATTTGCCCAAACTTTTTCTCTTTTAAAAACCCCATATTATAGATTACTGGACTACATCGTGTGTGTTATTTCTACAAAATAGGGAGATGTTCTTTGCACAGCACGGGAGATATATATTTGTTGTGCAGCAAAGACATTTATTCATCGATTTTGGCTTTCCTGCAATTAGGATAGCTAAATAGGTATGTTTAGACTCTCCTTGACATGTAGCCATGTAGGTGATGTTGGGATGTGGAAAAAACTGTACAATGTTCTCTTTTACTTATTAAATGCCTTAGCACTTAGCAGCATGACAAGGGAAAGCAAAGCCGAATTTGTGATAATGTAAAGAATGATAGAATGTTCAGTAACTAATACATTTGTTGTGATAAAATGATTAAAAATGGGAGGGTAAGTAAAACACCGTACAAAATTATAGACTTAGCCAGAGACCAGGAGCGGCAACATAACAAAAACAAAGAATTATGAATAGGGGAATAATAGCTAAAGAAATGAATAGATGCATGCCGATGTGTTCTTCTGGTATAAATCGCAACAGAAAATCGAATTAGCAGCAACTTCTTTGTTCCTGCCCACTTCCAACTAGGGAATGTTTGGTAGTGTTAATATTGGATAATTGCACTTTCAACCAAGCCCAAGGTCAGAACGTTGTTACCCATTTTCCCATAGTTTTTTTTTTTTTTTTTTATCAAGGAACGTTGAGAGGATCAGCCTCAGAATCCCTTTCTCTCAATGCTGTCCAATTTTCTATCCCTGCAATCAACAAAATTGAGCAACCACTTACTTGGCCAGGAGAAGAAGAATACGATAATGCCACTGCCTTAACAGATCAGAAAGGTCTATAATGTGAGAGGAAAAAAAAAAAAAAAAAACAGAAGCAGAAAATATAACAAAGGTACGCACTTGGCTTGTCAGAAATGACGCGAGACGTCTCTGCAAAATCGATGCCACAAACAAGAAGATTGAGCACATACCAAACATAACTGTGATGGGGAACGCACCAACCTTGAAATGGATATTAAGAAAATAGTCAGATCAGAGAACCAGCATTGCAGTGCATTGATTAGTTTAGTTATCCTTAGGAAGTAACATGTAATCCAAGTTTCAAGTGCACAATATATCTTCAAACACGTGTGTATGCCATCACATGACCTGAAACAAGAACAACTAACAAGCCACCAATATGGGACCAATAACTTACATTGTAGAGGACAATGCAGACGAAGATGTTTAGAGGAATCCTGAAGAAATTCATAATGGTGCTCCTTGCTTCCTCTGGAATGTATTGGGATCTCATCTTCATAATGGATGGCCAGAATATCCCCACACACGCCTCAAATGCGGCAAAGCCAAGAAGCAGGATACAACCAGCAAATGATATGCCACCTCCTTTTACAGTTGATGGAGGTATGAGGAACTGTTGCAAATAGAAGATTAGAACATGCAAATGGTTTTGATGCAATTAAAAACAATTGTTTTGATACTTACACTTGTCACGATTGGTAGGAGGAGGGATGCAGAGGCAATAATAAATACAACCTGCATATAGACCTCAACCTTAAGTGAGTTGCGGGTCATAAGGCGAGATGCAAATGAGCTTCCCAACATTGATGCCAACATAAAAGTTGCGAAGATAAAGCCATGAGGGATTTCTTCATCGTTTGGACTAAGAGCAGGAGTCCAGAGAAACACAAAGGTATACATTGAACCTTCAAACAGGGACTGTATAGCACCCAGTAATGCAATCTTCTCATCTGATCCATACAAAGCATACATTTAAGAGTGAAGTGAATACAGAACTACAGAAGTAGCGTAAGCAGTATAGTTATTCAACCATGAAAACAAGTAAAATAAGTGAGATGAATATAGTCGTTCAACCAATCAGTATCTGTAAACCTACCTGAAGCAATGGCTGCGGCTGCATTTTTGAACTGAGTCAGTAAGTCCTTGTTTTCTGTAGCATCTCCATAATTCTCAGTCCATGTTAAAAATATGATAACCATCCCGATGGTGAGAAAGCAAGAAGCAGCATCAAAGGGTGAAACAGGCCCAAGGTTTAATGTGTCTACCAGATAATTTCCGAACAATCCAGAAAGAATGGCAACAAGACCATTTCCAAGAAATATTGCCTTGGAGAAAGTCAATGAAAGCCATTGCTGATCAAAACCCCTCTGCCAACAAATTCAAACAAAAGTATTATGGCAATAATACACATATAAGCTTCCATAACATTAACCAAATTGTGGTTGATGTTTCAGATAACCATAGAATGGACTCCCACAAAAAGTTACTAGTAATTCTCAACTATAAAATAGTCTAGATGGTAGCTTATTCTAGGAGGCTCCTCAAAGTAGGTTTCCTCCAATTCACTAGAGATCACCCCTCGGATAAGAGAGTTAATAGGACATCATAGAATATCCATCCAGTGACTAATAATGTATAAGCACATAACTACAGACCAACTTAGCATAAATTCCTTTTCACCTGATTACACACTATATTCAAGTACCCCTCACCTTGAAATGTTCTGCTACAAGCCATGACTCAAATGCTGAGAAGAGGAGAGAAGTGGCAATACCACCCAAGACACGTCCCAACATCAAGACTTTGTACTGTGGTGAATGCTTGGTTATACAGCTCAATATGTAAGTAATGCAGTAAGTCAGGCATGCTCTCTTTCGACCCCTGAAAAGTGAGGAGAAAACATTAGTTGAATTCCCTTCCTGAGAGAGTTTAGAACATAACTTGAAGAAGGGCATCTCACTGTTTGTCAGCAAGAGATCCAACTATTGTGCCAAACAACATGCTAGACCCAAATCCAGCAATAAATAGTTGTCCAATCTCTCCCTTTCCATAGCCATATGTGGTGTAAAGGTAGTACACATATGGACCCTGCAACCAATCACCGGCTATTGCCATAAAAGACTTTTAAGTTAGAAAAATAAAGATTAATAAGTTAGAAATTAATGTAATTAATTTATCTGTAGCAAATGGTTGGAGGGTGTAGCTACTGATGTAAAACTATATTAAGGCAGTAAAGTTCAGTCATCTTTTCACCAAAAATCTGATAGCATTATCATCAGTCAAAGCATATGACCATGGAATTATAATAGCAACCACATAATGCAGGTGAAATAGCCAATGATGAACAGAAATAGCCAATAATGCAGGTGTATCATTTAAACCAAAGCAACCACTGTGTTTTGATCCATACCACACATTTTAGCACAGTGCATACACTCTAGTGACTTCAAGGGAACATCACAAACCATCAATCAACTGATTTGCCTAATCCTCAGTTCGTCACTCTCATTCTCTGAACACACACATTACTGAGAAAGGTTTCATTCACTTCATCATGTTTGTAATTAAATAAATTGGATGGATAGATGAAACATTTTCCGAACACACATTACTGAGAAAGGTTTCATCATTCACTTCATCCTAATTAGATGGATAAACAAAAACACGGTATCTGGATACACTATCCTTCACCAAAGCACGTTCTCTAAACACACAGATCCACCATAATCCCATCGCATTACAACAAACACACACACAGTGGATCAGATAAACAAACTCACACAAACAAATCGCGTATACTTTTAGAGATTACTGACGATAAGTCACAAGTGGATCAATAATGCAGACATAGAGAGCAAATCAAAGCGCCGATCTTAAGGTACAGCAATGACGGTAATAATAACGAGAAGTAAGTGTAAGGCATCATGCATACCCATCATAAGCGAGTAAACGACGAGATAATTGTTCTTAAAAGCATTGAATAGCGGAGAAGTATTGATACGATCTTTGCTCGACTTGCTGAGCTCCAGAATGGCCACGACCGCCGCTAAGCAGCCGAACACCATGTAATAGAAAATCTCCATCCTCGATCTTCCCGGTGGAAGACGCCGCTACTCTCCGTCAGTGAGGCGATCGATCAGCCGGAGATACGACGAGAGCACACGCTACACCGCCTAGTGTGTGAGAACAGAGAAGCCAGCTTAGGCGTTGTACGTATGAGTTCTGAGGTACGAAATACATGCTGGAAACGGAACGCCTGCGTATTTAGCGGGGGAATGAAATGTGACACGTGGCGCACTCGGATTGTTTCATTTCCTCCGGTGTTAATGCATTGAGATTCACTTTCATTACTCCGATCAAGATTTTGGATCTGGCGGGTACAAAAATCGCGGGGAGCGGGGCCCACTCATTGGCTACCAAAGCTCCTGGAGGACCCACTGCACTGCTTATCTCATCGAACCTTCAAAGTTCAAACACGGATAATTTCTTTGGTTTTTATTTGTATTTTTTCTTTTAAATTTTTACGTAGAAAGTAAAAATAGGGCAAATTATACAAATCTATATCTGCCAACAACATTAGCAAAAAGAAATGAATGAAGCTGGTAATTTCAGTTAAGTTGGTCAGATTGTTGAGTTGGTAATTATAAGATTATGAAAGGTGTTTGGTAAATAGTTGTTAGCTGATTAATTAGTTTGACTAGTTGATAACATTAGCTGATTGTAGAAAAATGTTTAGTAAATTAACATTTAGATGATAGTTGATTACATGCAAAATAAATTTATCAAAAAGCTTATCGAAAAAGTTATTTTGAGCAGCTTTTTGAATTTTAGCATTTTGAAGCAATAAACTGTTACAAAAAATTAATTAATCAAACACTTGATTGTTCAGTCAAGTCAAAGAGCTAATAATTGTCAAATAAATCAAAATTGGTTGATAAACTAACTATATTACCAAACAGGGCATATATGTTTAAAAAAATTAATGAAAGAGACAACTCTAATTAAATTGGTCAAATTATTGAATTGATAACTATAAGATTACAAGTTATAGACTTTATGCAGAGCAACTTATTATTTTTAATTTAAATCGAGCTGGTCTAAGAAACCCTAATCAAGTTTGAAGCTCACACCTACCTACCTCTACTAACCCTTTTTAGGTACTTCTTAATCTCTAAAGTTGGAAAATCAACTTACCTAGCTAGTCTATCATGGCATCTATTTAGCCATCATCACTTGTGATTACCTCAATACAAATGTATGCCACAATTAACATATCAGGCCAGTCAGGGCAATCACAATAGGAGTAGTTTTTTTTTTTGGTGGTTTTTTATGTGTCAATTAGGGGAAGGAGGAAGGAGAGAGAAGAAGAAAAAAGAGAGATAAAAATAAAAAATAAAAAAAAATAACGAAGCAGTTAACTCGCCCGTCGACGCATGCACTGCACGCGCCCGCTACACCTCACTTTTCCACTTTCTCTTTTTTACGGGACCCACAAAATATCAACTTCTTACCGGCAGCCTCAAATCTTCTCTTTCCTCCACATAAGTTATGTTCTCTTCAAAAATTGAGCACAAATCACTATTGTAGTTGCTATAAGCCAACTTCCAACACCATAGAGAGGATTTGGACACTTCCAACATGGATTAGTTGCAACTGTACAGTGTTCTAAGCCCTTTCATTTATAAAATACCTTCACTTACCCTATCATTGTACTGCCGTGTAATAGGTCATGGTTGAGTGTCATTGGTCCCCATCATTTTATATTTTCTTTTCTTTCTGAATGACAATGAAACATTGTAAAAGACATCTATCTATGATAATTTATTACTAATTGAGCAATTAACAGTTCCTTGTTTCATACTATTAATTACCTAGAGCTTTAATTTGGTGGCCACGACGTCACGGTGATCTCCGTCCACTAATTTATACTAATTTAAAGTTTAAACTGTTAATTTTTGTGTATAAGACAATAACTATTTTTGGACCCACCGGATGCCAAAATGCTCTTCCTGTAAGCCTATCTATCTATCTATCTATCCGATCATTACCTGAAAGAAACGCCATGTTTGAACAAGGAGCAAGAAAGTTTGTTCTTTTACACTTTTGAAGGATAGAAAAGAAAAAAGGTGAAGGAGGAAAATATAAAAACATTTCCTTTCCACCAGCTGTGAAAGATCTATAAGCAGTTTGGGTCTAAAGTCCTTTGTGTTGGAAATTGGAAGTCTTTACTTCATTTCACCTGCAAGAACTCCCTATTGTTATAAGATAAGGTATCACTCCTTTAAAATTGGGCTTTTTCTGCAATAACCTGCCTCTTCTTCTCTGTGATATTTGAAATAGATTAATGAACCAAGCCAAGGTCCCTTGAGTATCAGTGGGTTCCGGCCATCAGTGGATCTAAATTTCGTTTGACCGTTCTGTCATTCCTCCGAATCTCAAAATTGGCCTCAAAAGTCCTTCCTTGAAGTTGTCGTCACAGCCGTGAAAGCTTAGCAGTTAGATGTAGATCATTTTTGGTTTGCTCCTATCACCGCCTCCATTCTATCTTCTTGTTTCACATTTCATTCGTTGCTGCGAGAGAGACGCAGAAAGACATACCAACCGCGCACAAGCTACGATTGTGGTCCACCGCCGCACCGCCATCATGCTGAAAAGCGACAGGGACTCCCAGACCCACTACGCCTCTCCCTCTGCCATTCCATATGTTTTGTTCTTCAGAAAATTATCATGAACTCCAGCTCATTATTAAACAGCGCTAAGGGGGGGGGGCAGGTGAAGGTACAGACAAGAAATCAATCAAATTAAGGGGTACGTCACTGCAGAAAAAACCCTCAATTCTTTCCGAAACACAGACACACACACAGCGGCTGATCCCCGTACCTAGAAACCATATTTCCATTGTTTCCCATGTCGGACAAGAAAAATTTCGATTCAGAAAAAGCAAGAAGAGATGTATTTCTAGCTTCTTGCTTATCGTGTGTTGGACACTGCAGGAGGGTAAACAATGAACGGGGGTCCCATCCTTTGTGTCTCTGCAAGAAACACAACACACACAAAAAGGAAAAAAAATATATGTATAAAATAACACCATCTTCGGTGCACTGATTCTCTCCTTTCTTACCCATTTCCGCCTCGTAATTCCCATTTCAAACCCTAACCACCTTCCGTTTTCGGACCAAACTCCATTTACCTCAAAGCTCAGAACTTTTTGATTTACGGTAAGGTTCAATTGGGGGGGGGGGGTGGGGGGGGGGGTGGGGCTGGTGGGGGGGGGTGGGGGGGGGTGGGGGGGGGGGGGGTGGGGATAGTGGGCAATTATTGTATTGGATTTGGCTGTGCTGAAACTGGTCAATTGCAAAGATGAACTTTTGTTTGTGGTTTGATTTCATTGCAAATCCGGTTTTAAATTTTTGTTGAGATAACGATCGAAATTTGATGATGAAAGAAAACGATTCGGTTCAGATCAAAGTGTAGGGATTATAACCTACAAGAAGTTTGTCTGAAAAAATCATAGATGAACTCGTAAAGTAATGGGGAGGGAAAAAAAAAATTAAAGTCATTAACCTCGCATTTCACGATTGAGACGGTTAAATTTAACGGAAGGCTTTTGGAGTTCAATTAAAATTAGAGGAGACGAGAGTCAAAAGAATTTAGGACTTGATGCGGAACACTTACCGGGGACCCTTTGGCTGTACTTAACTTTCAAAATCTCTGTGAGATTCTTTTATTTGTTCCTGGATGAATGGTTGGTATTTATGTGTCATGCTTGTTAATTCTGTCATTGATGATATTGTACCACGTATTTGTACCATTTCTCCAACATCATTAGCTATCACCCATATTCGTCAAATGATAAATTCTACCTGTTTCACATCTTGGTTACTAGAATCTTCAACACACCAGAGAGCTAGCTACCTTCTTTACAAATCGCAATATTTTCTCAGGTGAGTTCCATGTTTAAGGTATATACATCAGTGTACAAGTTTATCTTAACATGTTGGGTATCGAGGGAAACTGCACTGGTAAATCCCGCTATACATCCTAGGCCTCAAATCCACAAAAGGGAAACAAGCACAGGTTTCTATAACCACAATCAATAAGTAATATTGTTCCACTGATGTCGAACTGACTTTGGGATTAAAAACCCAACAGTTTGACCGACCTTATAAGTTATAATGCTTACATGTACTGATAACAGAATGAGACACAACAGGAAGAGAGGGTAGATTCAAGGGTGAGGGATTGGAAGACAGAAAGCACGGGATGTAAGAGTACATCACTCAGGACAAAACAGATAACCATCGGGGATTGTCAGCGAGCTATTGATGGAGCATTATATTGGGGTGATAAGCTCAATCTCACTACTGACTGTACCCAATCTCAATTCTCAGCCCCTTCTGCAGATGTATCATAAGACTGGAATAAGCCGAAAGGCCATATTGGTCTCAACCTTTTCACCACGGAACACGGTTACAGAACTGTGCAGTTCATGCTACAGCATTGCTGTGATTAGAAAGTTCGTCTTTCAGCTGTATAGTGACGGGGTTGATAATTATTGGATTAAACTGAAGTATGTTAAGCGTTATTTACTCTCTGGCATGAGAGCAAGAAGAGGCATAAGGGGGCGGCTGGGAGTGTGATGACAGGAAGAAAGTGGCGGCGCGATGTTGGTTGGAGTGATGGGGTGTCGTATTGATCTGGTGTAGGTTTTGTTGGTTTTTAGGGGAATTACTGGGTCCGCCGGGGGAAAGGGAGGCTTTTTTCTCTAGAACATCAAGCATGTGAGAGTGCGGGCTTTGTGCTAACGTGTTGTGTTTTATGGTGTACAGGATAGTCGGAAGAGTGGGGAAAGGATTAGAGGAAACTACATTATGCAGAGGGGTTGGGGGGAACTCAACTGCTGTTCGGAGATCAATGTTCCATACCCAAAGGGGATAGATGGCCAAGTATAATGTTATTGAAAACGTCGTTTTATGGAAATGAATCTAGTTTTGAATGACTGTAACATAAAAACGAACACTGTCAATTCCAGAAACAAGTTCATGGATTCGTGAAATTCTTCTCGATCAGTTTCCTGTGGAGTTTCTTTCAGTGGTTTTACTCTGGGGGAACCAGTGGATTTGCAACTTCCGTGTTCGGTTGAAAGCTTGGAAGCAGCATCGTATGTACTGGTTCTCTCGTCTTCACAAGATTGAATCAGTTTGTAACTATATCTGCTTCAATCTTGACTTCCTTGAACAATTCGAAATCTGCAGATTTTACTTCGATTTCAGCATGACCTACATAGGGCAGGAATGATTTGTTCCCACCTCGTAAATTTGTCTCTGCTTCTCGAGTGTCTTGGGGGATTATGTGGCCTTGATTCTCGAACGCAAAGGATCTTGTTCCTGCAACTTTACCCGAAAGCAGCATGAGGAGTCTGACTGGCTACAAGGTGTGTAGTTCGACTTTCATACTTCAATTCCTTCGGTGAACTGCTATTACTTAAGCATGCCAATATGCCATAACCACAGGTTTTTGTTTTCGATTGCTCTGATTCTGGGGGATGGTCTCTATAATTTTCTCAAGATACTCGTTTTCACTGGTAGAAGCATATACACTGCCCTGAACAAGAAGAATTGTAGAACGAGTAAATTCTTCGTATAAATCTCTTCACCCTTTTGTCAAGTTTAATCGGTTCTTTACTGACAGTGTTTGCCATAATAGCAGTTCCAGAAGGCGAGAACGAGCCCCTTGATGGTCTACAAAGAAACGAAGTGTTCGTTAGAGGCAGCATTCCCTTGTGGGTAGCGTGTGTTGGGTACATATTCTTCTCGGTTATCTCTATCGTGGTAATTCCGATCATGTTCCCCGCGTTGAGGTGGACTATGTTCTTGTTGCTTACGTTCTCGCGCCATCTTTGAGCTTCTGCAACGCGTATGGGGCTGGTCTGACTGACATGAACATGGCGTATAATTATGGCAAAGTGGCTCTCTTTACACTAGCTGCTTTAACTGGGAAGGAGAATGGAGTAGTTGCTGGGCTTATCGGATGTGGGCTCATAAAATCCATTGTTTCGACGTCCTCTGATCTGATGCACGATTTCAAGACGGGTCACCTCACGCTCACTTCACCTCGATCGATGCTCGTTAGCCAGGGCGTTGGGACTGTGATTGGATGCGTGGTGGCTCCTCTCACGTTCTTCCTCTTCTACACCGCCTTTGAAGTAGGGGACCAAAACGGGGAGTACAAGGCGCCTTATGCTCTCATATACCGAAACATGGCCATCCTAGGCGTCGAAGGCTTCTCTGCTCTCCCCCGCCATTGCCTGCAGCTTTGCTATGGCTTCTTCGCCTTTGCAGTATCTGCCAACCTGATGAGAGACTAGCCCCAGAGAGCGTCGGGAAATGGGTTCCTCTCCCGATGGCTATGGCGGTTCCCTTCCTCGTCGGGGCTTCCTTCGCCATTGACATGTGCGTTGGCGCCTTGATCGTGCACGTATGGCATAAGGTTAACGGTAGGAAAGCCGATCTGATGGTCCCCGCAGTGGCATCGGGCCTGATATGTGGTGATGGATTATGGATTCTCCCATCAGCATTACTTGCATTAGCCAAAATCAAGCCCGGAATCTGCATGAGCTTCTTCCCAACAAAAACCTCTTGAAAATCCACCTCAGATTCTGCAATTTCGACAACAATACAGAAACTAATACAAGAAACATTCCCAGACTCTTCCTTTTCCGTTTTCCTGTTGATGAAAAAGTAAGAAAACGAAAAAACTTATCTGATATTGAAATATCAAAAGTTGAGAACACAAGTTGTGGTATAATGGGATAAGCATATAGTAAAGGAATTAGATGATAAGATAAGAAAGATGTCACCTCAGTGGAAAGCAGGAAAGAGGGCAAGAATCTTTCATCCTCACCTTCAAATATGGAATGCTTTTCAGCAACAGAAATGATTTTGCAATCACCACAGGTTTGAAAAAAAATCCAACCAGACCAAAGACATTATTATACATGAAAACGATGAAAAAAAGAAGAGACAAATGATGTTTTGTCTGGGCTGTGGAGGGGGTGGAGTGTCATCATCCACCTTAGTTTCCATCCCCACAGTCCACACCTGCCAGTGCTCTTACCACTAGAACAACAACAACTAGCTTATTCAAACTGAAGCTAAGCTGCTGAATTCACAGAACTTCAAACTCTCATATACAAATTAAGGAATTCAACCATTCAAGAGAGCACAAGTTAAAGAATCCAAAAGATTCAAGAAAATTGGCACTTGAATTCTCATATCTCAATCCATTTAATCACTACACAAACAGATTACCAGAGACTAGCTAACTTTTTTCTGAATTTTTAACTGTTCAAAGTTATTTAGGTACAGAAAATAATTACAGCTTCAATAGCTAGCAGAGAGGAGAATACAAGATTGAATCTTTTTGGTTTTTGTTTCCATTAATGGTGTCAATCAATGAAACCTGTTTTCTGAAACACGGCGTTGCGAACACGCCGCAAGTCTCTTCCTTTGAGCGTCCGTCCAACGCCTTCGAAGACGGAGAACGTCACGTGCGACCTGGCCACGATCACGTGCGGCGGCACCATTTCCTCTTCCTCGTCCACGACCTCATCTTCCTCTTCCACTTCCTCGCACCGCTTCAGTTCTCCGGCGCTGTTCTTCTTCTTCGGCCACACCGGCACGTTCACGGGCGCTGACTGGTGGAACTTCGCGACGCCATGGGAGCTGGGACGGGAATTCACCGCCGGAATCACTCTGGCCGCCGTGGCGGCGGCGGAGAAGGAAGGGTTGAGGGTGGATTTCCGCCGCACCAGATTCTCGCAGTCTCCGGCTAGCGCTGCGGAGAGCCGGACGTGGACGGCTTGAAGTTGGTGTGAGGACGGTGGAGGCCGGGCGGCGGAGGAGGAGGAGGGGCAGCGTAGGCGAAGTTTTCGGAGGAGTAGTCGGCGGAAGAGGACGACCAAACGACGTCGCTCTCGTCGAGCTCGAGCGGGTCGGAGTCGGGTTGTTTGAGAAGACCCATGAAGCGGAAGGATGAGGACGACGGCGAGATTTTGCTTTGCAGAGCAGCCATGAAACGTTACTGCCCTCCTTCTTTCTATACTGGGGACTGAACAAACACCTTTTTATATTTTATTTTCTACCGCGAGTAATAAATAAATTTGACTGCACGCATAATTTTGCACCAATTATTTCAGCACCTTTTATAACCGTGCTGATTTGACTAGGTAAATTCTTATCTTTTTTTGAGAACAGTAAATCTAATCTTATCTCTTATCATATGTATGTTAATCATCAAATTATACTTTCAACTCGAAAAATATATTTCTTTTTTGTTGACATCAACTGGGTGGTCGAGTCCAACCAAATCGAGATGTGGCGTTGAGACTTAAGGCATTTGTAAATAGTGTGGAGATTTTTGAGGAGATTTTACGGGTGTGACTAGGAAAGAGAAAATGAGATAAAAAAAAAAAACTAAAATCTGAAAAATAAAAATAAAAAATTACGCACCCAGGCGGCGCGTGCACTGCACGAGAGTTGCGCCTCACATGGTGGGACCCACTTTCACTCAACTCTCTTTCTTTATTGGCGGGACCTACTTTCTGCAAAATCTCCATTTTTGCATGACAAACCCAAACTCTCTCTCTCTCTCTCTCTCCTCTCTTTCCCTACGGCACTTCAATTTTCTTAAAATCTGGTCCATGATCTCCTTTTGGATGCTCTTTATTATGGAGATGTGATTAAATGGTTGATGTATACCAACTTATCATCAAATTGATTTTAAGTAGGATTAGGACAACTAGCGTGCTTACCGCAGTTACAGAATATTGGTAAACTTTATTGCAGTTACAGTTACATAATATGAGTGACCCATTGGAAAGTAAGCATAGTGTCGTGCTGAGATCCAACATTTTTGTGAATGTTATTACAATGAAAATATAGAGTTAATACCTAAAATCGTTCTCGATATAGTGGTTTTTCTTAATTTTGTCCTAAACGACTTTGTGACCTAATATCGTCCCAGACTTTGTGTTTTGCTCAATTTAGTCTCCATTTGTTATTTCGTCAAATTGGTGTTAAATAAATGGACAATTCAGTAATGTCAATATTGATCTCTCTTTATTTTCAACTTGTGAAGTGCGGAATTTCTCTTTCTTGTACGAATTACACCCAAAATTACTCCTGGACCTGCAAATCAAAATTTTATATTCGCAGTTGGAGTAACTCTGGAGTAATTCGTAAAAAAAAAAGAATTTCGCAGTTCATATGTCTATGAGTAAAGAGATGCCAATATTAAAATTACTGAATTGTCTATTTATTTAACACCAAATGGACATAATAACAAATGAGATACTAAATTGAGCAAAAATACAAAAGTCTGGGACTAAATTGAGCGGAACACAAAAGTCTGGGACGATATTAGGTCACCAAAGTCGTTTAGACGAAATTGAGAAAAACCACTATTATATAGTCGAAGACGATTTTGGATATAACTCATGAAATATATAAAGGTATATACATTTCTTGTTAGGTTTAGATTCTATATGAAAGTATGGTTTCTTTTGTTGAAATAAATAGTGGTCACGTAATTCTTGAAGAATTCTTTTTATTGTGCAAAAAAGAAAACATAATTTCTTGCAGAATCTTTGCTCATCAATGCAAATTACCTAAATAATTCTGAGATTCTATATATCGTATTATGAGATGTTAATTCTTTCCATTTGAGGTATACAGTGCATGCACCGATTCAATCATGATTCATGCACTTTGGCATTGTAATGTATAAAAAAAAATTATTTAATTATTGATGGAAATATTAACTCGTAATGTTGCCTAATAAGTCTAATCCAAACAAATATTTAAATCCCAACAAATTTGGTTCAGTACCGCAATTCATATTTGAAAACACTATTTCTATTATATGTGTGTCAGGTATTAGGTATATCATTAAATAATATTTAGTACGCTGCGCCTGAGTTCAAGGATAACATTAAGTAACATTTAACATTCACGCATGGATCCGTTACAAACACATAACATGAGAGCCTGAGAGGTGTGACCTTTGAATCCTTATCCTTATCCTGATGATTAATTGCATTTGATAACGCTCAGAATATTAAAAGGATTATAATATAAATAAGACTTTAAAATACACACCTATACAAAATTTTCTATACTTGCAATTGATTTAATATGCCACGCATAAAACCGTTACATACACATACCATGTGAGTGCGACCTTTGATCATGATATAATGATTTACATGCTCGAAATATTAAAAGATTCTAATAATAAAAAGAGTTTAAAATAAGACACTTGAATATATAATTTCCTCTATTTGTATCAATATCTAATATTGCAACTATTGATATTATATTATACCATACATAATTACTTATTATTTAATGTCTACTTAATAGTTTATCATGCTCTATTTTAGACTTCTTCTCCCTACTACATATTTAACTCTTGTCCCAAATGGTTGTGTGTACGTGGACACACAGCGACAACATAGAGTCTTGTAACTTGTGTTAGTGTCACATATTCAATTTCAAAACTATAATAAATATTAAAAAAAAAATTGACATTATTCATGGTTTTTGTCTTCCGTATAATAAATGCAATTTTTTTTTTTACTTGTTACTGAAATAAATTGAAACATGAAAAGGACTGGCTGCATAGATTGCCACATATTTGTGTTTCTTGATGATGCTTAGGGACCTTTTTTTTTTTTTTTTTTTTTTTTTTTTTTTTGTCAAGCAGCATTTCTCTTCCAAATAAGAGGTATAAAGTTCAAACTTTTAGTGGGAATAGTGTATATACAGATAACTACATTGTAACAAAAGACAAAAAAGACAGAAATAAATTATTATCGCAATCATCACCAAGTGTTTCAAAAAAAAAAAAAAAAAAGACAGAAATAAATTATCACCGCAATCATCACCAATGTTTGGTTCGTATATAAATACTACACCGAGATCTAATAGTTACATTATTACGCAAAAATTTGGTGACCACCATCTCACTTGATCTTTGTTTGTGAGACGGATGGGCCAATATGAAAATGTAATACCTATACTGAAAAATGTAATACTAATCTAAATAAATATTTATTACTTATAAGAAAAAATGTAATACTTTTGACCATCACAAAAGTCACTCTACATTATAAAGATTAATTACAATTATTTGACTGTTATTTTAATTTTATATTTTGATAGTATCACACTATCACTCAACAAGGGACCAAAAAAAATAGCTGCACTTTAGTGATTGCTTGTTTAATAATTACAAAAATTATTTATAATTTTCTTTAAAAAAAAATTATAAATCAAACAAGCGGGCTGGGCCAGTATGCAGTATTTTTCTAGTTAGTACTCCGTAATATTTTCTGAAGCATCCGCTAGCCGGCCGGGCTGAGCTGTTTATTCGAAAATGGCTTGGAAAAATGACGGCTGTGGGATTTGAACCCACGCCCTTTCGGACCAGAGCCTAAATCTGGCGCCTTAGACCACTCGGCCAAACCGTCACATTGTACTAACTTTATCTTTTTTTCATAATTTACTTTCGCTATATTAATTTAAAATAAAAACATCATTCAAACCATATATATTGGGACCCATGCCCCTAGAGGGCTTAGGCCAGGCCCAATATGATAGAGATTTAGCCCAAAAGGGGCCAATGCTTCAGCATGTATAAATAGTCCAACTTCTACTAACAACATTATATGTTCATTCATTCTGGAATTTTAGTTCATAGGTTATGGAATTATAGTTCATTGATTATGGAATTATAGTTCATCAATTCTGGAATTGTAGTTCATCGATTCTGAAATTTTAGTTCATAGATTATGGAATTTTAGTTTCATTCATTCTGGAATTTTTAGTTCATAGATTATATTCTGGAATTATAGTTCATCGATTATGGAATTATAGTTCATCGATTATGGAATTTTAGTTCATATGTTATTGCTGGGAAATCGAACTTGATTTTTTTTTAAAAGGGGAGACGCGCGTTTTATAAAATGACGTCGTTTTTGCACCCGTATATGCACCATGCATGGTGCATACTGATGCACAACATATAATTACAAGGGAGAAGTGTCAAATTAGTCCATGTACTATTGTCAAGTGCTCAATTCCCACCATGAACTAAATTAAAGGCTAATTAACCGCACTTACTACTAAATTTGTTCAATTAACATTTTTAGCAGGTAATTGACTTTTTTTTTGCAGATTACCAATTCAATTATTAAAAATTAATTTCAAAATAATTTAAAAATTATTAAATATTATATATATAATATATTAATATATAATAGCCACCGGCTGTCGGCGAGGACAGCCGGTGGCTGTATTTTTTTATTTTTTATTTTTAAAAATTTTTAAATTATTTTTAATAATTAAATTGGTAACCTGTAAAAAAAAGTCAATTACTTGCTAAAAATGCTAATTGAACAAATTAATAGGTAAGTGTGGTTAATTAGCATTTAAATTTAGTTATGGTAAGAATTGAGCTCTTGATAATAGTACATGGGCCTATTTGACACTTCTCCCTAAATTCATTTACTTTAGATTTGAAATTTGAAATAAATTTTTTGGTGATGGTAGAATTCCAATTTTAACTACCCA
Organism: Ipomoea purpurea; assembly: GCA_009835305.1. NCBI lineage: Eukaryota > Viridiplantae > Streptophyta > Magnoliopsida > Solanales > Convolvulaceae > Ipomoea > Ipomoea purpurea. The sequence goes on along the minus strand of VALG01016068.1, from coordinate 839 downwards.
AATCATTCTTTTATTAATGGCAAAAAGCATGGCATGATCTTCACACGAAGCTAAGGCTTTTCCATGAGAAATGAGACTTATCATATCCACTACTTTCTTCTCCCTAATTTCCATCTCTTTGCTTCTTTCTTATTTCCATCATTATGTGAATTTCTATGTAAAGGCTAAAAGCATAAAATGAGTTTCTTGGCAACAACTTCCTAATTTAATTGATATTTATGGGTTGACTTGTACTAGTAATGAGTTGGTAAGATCTTATAATTCTTCTCCCAAGAAGTTGAATTCCTAACCCTAATGGATACGAGAAAACATTTGGAAAGATGTAATTCCGGGTCCGGTAACTCAAGCTCAGCAGATAGGGTCAAATGCCGGTGCGTACAAGGAATAACATCTTATAATAAATTGCAAAGTGAGCTTTTCTCATAATTAGTCGTATTGTGTTGGTAAGTATCTATACTAAAAAAATTATGTAAATATATTATGACCATCATAGACAAAGTTAAAGAGAATAATTTAGAAAACCGTTCTTTTATGGATTCTTATGTACAACCTCTCATCAAATTCGTCGTAATGATCGATCTTTTTAGTACGATTTATTTTATGTATAATTTGTAGTTATTATACATGAACGGATTTATTCAATACATATCTTGTGTAGTGACTGTGGATTTCCCTCGTCATAAAAAAATTTGATATATAGTAAATTAAAATATTTTATTTGTTAAGTGAAACTGTACTGATGGTACATTTTCCAATTTCAAAAATGAAAAATTGTGCAATTAACATGTTTTTTTTTACTTTTTTTTTTAAATAAAATTTCCTAATGAGCTCACTTGTTT
>VALG01016067.1:0-11409 GCA_009835305.1 Ipomoea purpurea | reverse complement strand
TTCTTGGCCGGAACCACGAACCCTTCGGGTTGTTCCATATAGATTTCCTCATCTAATTCGCCATTTAGGAAAGCGGTTTTAACATCCATTTGATGAACTTCTAAATTCCGCAACGCGGCTATAGCAAGTATCATCCTAATGGAGTTTATTCTCGTCACGGGAGAATACGTGTCGAAGTAATCAAGGCCCTCGCGTTGCCTGTAACCCTTGATTACGAGCCTAGCCTTATACTTCTCGATGGAACCATCGGGTTTCATCTTCCTTTTTAAAGACCCACTTGGATCCTAAGGGTTTACTACCCGGAGGAAGATCAACAAGTTCCCAAGTGTGATTCTGTAAAATAGAATCCACTTCACTTTTATAGCCTCTTTCCACATTGGTCCTTCTGTAGAAGTCACAGCTTCTATACGTTCGAGGCTCTTTTCTATCAAACAAGATAGAAAATCAGGTTCGTTTTCTAATAAACAAGTTAGAGTACCGAATCGTGCTCTAACAAGTAAGTTAGAAAATCAGGACCAAATGATTTTTCAACTCTTGCCGCTTACTGCGTCTCGCTCGAGCTCGGGTTCTTTCTCGGATTCCCCACTATCATTATCCATAGTTTCGTCAAACGTTCGATTTGACGTACTTGGTCCCTCGTTGGACCTTACAAGGAATATATTTCAATGAGAAAGATGCATTCCTTGATTCTAATATCGTGTTCTTGTGTATGTCCGGATTATGGGACTCGTGTACTAAGAACTGATAAGCACTACTATTATGTGCATAGCCAATAAAGATACAGTCCACCATCTTAGGACCTATCTTTATTTTCTTAGTTGTTGGCACCAAAATTGGCAAGACAACCCCACACATTCAGGTACTGGTAAGAAGGTTTCCTACCGTTCCACAGCTCATAAGGAGTCTTATCGAGCTTCTTGGGGTACCTTATTTAAAAGGTAATTGCTGTCAAAATGCCTCACCCCACGCATCTTGAGGTAGGCCCGAACTTATAAGCATCGCATTCATCATATCTTTCACTGACGATTCTTTCGTTCAGCAACACCGTTCGATTGAGGTGTGATAAGGTGCCGTACGCTCGTGTATATATCTACACTCCACATAAGTCACCATCAGTGCTTCGTACTCACCACCTCGATCGCTTCTAACTTTACTTATCTTTCGATTAAGTTGGTTTTCAACTTCATTCTTTTATAAAGAATAATTTTTCCAAAGGCTTCTCTTTGCTTTTAAGCAAATACACATGCAATAACGGTGGTGCTATCGTCGATAAAGGTGATAAAATATTTTATTACCACCTCTCGTTATGTTCGATCTAAAAATCGCACAATCCACTATGGATTAATTCTTAGGGGTTCAGTTTCCCTTTATCAACCGATATTGAAAGGTACTTTGTTAGTTTTGCCTCAACACAAATTTCACACTTGTTATTTGTGTTAATATGAAAGTTAGAATTAGGGGTTCATGTTAATTAATCTACGCTAAATATATAATTACGTGACCTCAGTCTACCCATGCCACAAATTGGAAGACTCAAGCAAGTAAACGGAATTAACTTTGCTTTTATCATATAGGCATATATTGAGCTTAAAGAGCCATCGGTACAGTAACCTTTGCCTACAAACATTCCTAACTTAGGACAAAAATAACCTTGTCTGACTCGAACACCATGCGAAATCCATGCTTGTTTTCAACAGGAGAGCCAGAACAAGATTCTTTCCTCAGCTCCGGAACATACAGCACCGTTGTTCAACGTTAGTTCCTTTCCCGGAAGTCATCTTCAAGAACCACCTTGCCCCATGCCTTCAAGCAGACTGAGCAGAGTTTCCCATCCAAAACCTTCTGCCCTCAACGGTTCTCAAAGGTGTTGAACATTTCTCGGTTTAACAACAAATGCCTTGGCACCAGTGTCGATGAACCACTTCTCGCTGGGTTTGACGTCCACGAGGTTCCCCTCGGTCACCATAGCGAAAGGCTAATCTCGACCTCCTTCTGATTGCTTTCCTCGAACCATGTTGGCTCAAGAACTTTGTATTCTTTTTTCTTTAGGACTTTTGGCATTTCAGAGACTTTGTGGCCAGTCTTGCCACAATTGAAGCATTTTCCATGGAATTTCTTGCTTGGCAATGCTCCTTTTCAGAAGCTTCTGCTTGCCTTCTTGTTCTTCTTGGAGCCTTTGTGCATGCTCCAACAACTTGGCACTTAGCGCCAACAGTGACAGTATTTCTAGCCATCATTCGTCCTGTTCCCCTCCTCAATCGGAGTCGTTGGATCAGTCCCCAGGTTCATTTCCTTTATCGCTTATTGGCTTAAGGTAATTCTTGAAGTCACTTTCCACCCTGGAAGGCAGCAAGTGGATAACAGATACCCACTAGAAGCTTCCACTCACGTAATGCCTTCGTCACGAATTTCATCAAAGATCATTGTAGATCTTCAACCTGACTTAGCACGGTTTTGGAATCAACCATTTTGAAGTCAAGGAATCGGCCAACCACAAATTTCTTTGCGCCGGCATCCCTCACTTCGGTATTTGTGATCCAAGGCTTCCACAGCGCTTTTGCTGTGCCATCTTCTGCGATATACATTGTATAAAGCATTCACATAATCCGTTAGGATGTAGTTTCGGCATAGGAAGTCCGAATCCTTCCAATAGCCAACTGCCATCCACGGATTGGGGCATCTGTTCCCTTAATTCGAAAACTTCTCGGTCAAGAATCTCGCCAAGCCGAGAGTTGCCAGGTAGAACAACATCTTTTGCTGTCACCTCTTGAAGTTCGATCCACTACCAGTGAACTTCTCCGGTCTTTCGGCCGAACCGCTCGGTACCGAAGGTACCGAGTCATGGGAATATATCCATAGGTGCTCCCACCATCTTGTGAATCAACGTTCACTGGTGTAGCTTGGGAATTAGCAACATTATTGCCATTTCCACCATTGTTGTTCTCAACACATTCTCCTCCCCATTAATTGGCAGAACGGGGTTCTCCATTTCTTCTAGGAAAATAGAGATAAACAACCAACATGAAACGAATATAAGGTTTTAAGATTGTTGGATAATAAGGTTGAAAAACCCCAAAATAATAATCCTACTGAAAGATTATTATTCTATGGGAAAAAAGAAAAATCTGGGAAGGAAAAGATGGAGTGTTTGGGTATAGGTTTAGCACGAGTTCGAACACAAAGTTCTTTTCCTTAAAACCTTATTTGCTACCTCCACAAGTGCTAGGAGTGTTGTAGCCTAGGTTTCCCAGGATAAAACGTGCTACGATTCTTTGTTTAACCACCTAAACAAAGAACCCGGCAAACAAAGCAAGAGCAAGAACACTGTTGGGTAAAGAAGAGAGTAGAAGCAGAGTTTTGAGAAGCAAAAGCTTACTGGAATTCCTTAGGATTTAAACAGTATTGTGTTCTGTAAAATGCTTCTCACTAAGTAGGATTTAAACAGTATAACTTATATCGCGAGCTTGGGCTTGAATCCTTTTTGATCTCATCTCTAATTGGAATTCGATTTGCATAACGCGAGCCTCTATGCTATACAATTTTACAAATTTCAAAAGAGCTCTTGTATATAATGGGGGCAAATCTTCTTTCCAAACCAATGTGGGACGACAAAGTCCTTTTGTCCACTATTTCCCTTCATTTCCCAACTTGAATGAGTCTACTTTGAGAATCAATATCTCATTCACCCATTATCCGTTTTGAGCGTACAATATATCAATCTCTTCGTCTCACTACGAAGAACCCGAACCCACTTTGACCCGACCCAAATCGGAAGTGGACCCCACTGATAATTATACCACAAAATAGCCACTTAATTTGCCATTTTATGCTATTTTTTCCCAACAAAATGCTTAGTGAAAGGGGGAAAATATAGACAAATAAGCACTTATCGGTCAAGTCTGGTTAAACGGGAGGGGCTCATTCATCATTAATCAAGGGTCAAGGTTTAATCCTTGACTTTGGGTATGGAGCAACCTTAAATCTCTAGGCCAGCTGTCCCACCCAAAAGAAAAATACCTACAATTCAACAAGAGAATTAGTCACCGTGCCCGACGGTACAAATCAAAAAAAAAAAAAAATGCAAGCTCATATTGATCAATTCAACAAGTGACATTAATTACTCAAATAATGCAGAGGCATATATAATTGACCCCTTCCAAAGGATAATAACCACTGAATTCAATGCTGCAAATTAAATCATTCATCCTCGCTCCAACTACTATAATCTTATTATATTACCCATAATATAATACTTAAGATTTAACTGAACTATCCATGTAGATTAATCTCAGCATTTATCAAGTATGGAATAAATGAAGTTCTTGGTAGCCCAGAGCTTTATACAAGAACATTATGAAATAAATGAAGTTCTTAGTAGAGTGCAAAGTTCAAACCCTTTTCAGTAGTATACTATCAGGTGCTATATTTATAGAAAATAAGGTATAATAAGTGCATTATAACTATTCAAATAAGGTGATAGGAACATGTATTGTGACAAGTTAGTTTTGATTCCAACAGTGCCAGTGAGAATATTGAGCGATTGTTCTGTCTCCAGGTCTTTAGACTACATCCAGTTGTCTAGGTCATAAATCAAGTCTTGAGTGAGGACTTCGGGGCTAGTTGGATACTTGATGATCACTTCTAAGTTTATTATTCCATATTATTTCGAGCGCAAGGTGACATAAATTCTATAATACCTTATCGGGTTATACCTCAACCGTCAATAGTGCTGAAATCCTAGCTACCTAGCGTTTTATTTTCCCTTTGACAAAATCTCAATCCAACATTATATATACTACAATTGGTTATTTTGTAAATTTGTGAAAATCAATGCACCAAAATCGTAATATGTATTGCATTAATTACACTTGTATATTTCAGCATATTACATTTTCCACAAATAAGTACAGATACATCAGTCTCAATTTTGACCTTTTCTTCAATCTCCCAAACCATCCACGTCTACCAGAGACCAATCCAGCAAACAGTTAAGAGGGAAACTGGCTTTAGTCTTCTTGATTCCCAAGTTTCCCATAAATCAAAGCAAACAATTTCCTTAAACTGTAGACAGCTGCAGCAAACTGAAAACATGGGAAGACAAACTAGCATGTTCACAAGAATCATCGTCTTAGCTTGACGATGTTCCTTTCATTTCTGGTATGTTTGTGCAGTTTCCACAGACACTGTTACCTTCAATCACGATCTCAAAGACTAATAGACTAATATGAATATATATATTAATTAAAAATTAAATTACTTATACCATAATTTTAGCAAAATTAAATGTACTAAAATATTATTATTTATATTACACATTATATTATATTTTATATTAAACTAATTAAATTCAAACTGATAAACTTTTAAATAGAATTGATGATTGATTTGGTGCCTTGACTATAACAAAATTAAGATTTGGTCTTCGACTATATCGTTCTACCAAATTAAGTTCCCAATTTGTGGCCCTAAGATAATACTCAATTTTATCCCTACCGGAAACTTTATCGTATGACTGAATGACTGTACTTGTAGTTGGATATGACTAAATGATTGTATATACCGAAGACTAATGAATTAGATTGAAAATCATAATCTAAAAAGGTTTCTTAAATCAGTACAGCTTTCAAATAATGCTCTCGCACTGGCCTTTGTAAGGTAACTTTTGCGCGATCCACTTTTCCTGGTGTTTCCTTCTGCATGCAAAGTCCGGCGGATCCACCGCCGGCGTCCGGTGCCCCGCCGGATGGCATGGCTGGGAGGTCCTTCAAGAAGTTCCGAGCAACGAAGCGCTCCTTCGCGGATGCATTAGCGTCTACGGCTCGGCTCGACGACGATAACGGGATGGATGACATGATGGAGCCGGACAACACCGGCTGGTTCAAGGACGATGTTGTGGTTGCCACCGACGATGAAGAAACGATCGATAACCCTCTAGGACTTCCAGTGGTTAAGTTTTCAAAAGAGTTCCGAAAGGAGTTGGTGGAGCCATGGAAGAATGCTCTAACTCTAAAATTTTTGGGTAAGCGTATCTCTTTTAGTCTGCTTCTGAATAGGTTGTCCAGGATGTGGAATCTCGAAGGGAAGTTCGAGTTGATCGGTCTCGGACATAACTGGTACGTCGCACGGTTCGGATTGGCCAAGGATTGTATGAGAGTCCTTACAGATGGTCCATGGAAGGTGTTCGATCACTACGTGGTTCCCTAACGATGGACGCCGCGTTTCAATCCGGCGAAAGCCACCGTCGAAAAAATGACAGTCTGGGTTCGGCTCCCGGACCTCCCGTCGAATACTTTCGGGATGACGCTGTTAAACAGATTCTTGAGAATGTGGGCACTCCGGTGAAACTGGACAAGATGACGTTAGGGGTGGAGAAGGGTAGTTTCGCGCGGGCTGCAGTGGAAATAGATCTGAAGAAACCGTTAGCGTCAATGATTATAGTCGACAACGAAGTTCAGTGTGTCGAATTTGAGGGACTCCACACCATATGTTTTGTGTGTGGTGAAGTGGGGCACCGTTCTTCCGACTGTCCTAAGCGAGTTCCGGCAGCTCCCGTCCAACCTACTCAAGGCGAAATACACAGACCACTAACGTCCAACCTACTCAAGGTGAAAATACTCAGACACAAGAGATGGAAGGGGTGGAAACTATCAATGTTGCTAAATCAATGGAGAGGACCCGTTATGGGCATTGGATGATTGCACAGAAGAAGAACAAGAAGCCGACTAATCAGAATAAGCGGATGACAGAAAAAGCTCCGCAGAAGGGAAAGAAGGTGGATAAGTCTGCCAACATGTTTGCGGCTCTTCAACAATACCCGGAAGAATCAGCCGGTGGCGAAGAGGTCCAGCAGCAAGGACCGGAAAGGACAAAAACAAAGGAAAAAATCAGAAAAACCCTGGTAAGTCTACTGCTCCCTTGGACTTAACAGCTTCTGATCTCAATTTTGTTCTACAGGGCCAGACGGGTAGACCTCCGCCAATTCCACGAACAGAACCTTCCAACAATTCCAATGGTCAGAAAGTGGCTAAAGGTAAAAACAAGAAAGGGGCATCCTTTTCTATGCGGCAGCAGGAAATTGATAATGTCGCCGCTACTTTAGGATCGGACTATGCTACGGGTTCGGGCACTTTCATATTCGGGCGCCTCCCCGCCGATCCTGAGCATACCATGATTTGAATTGCGCTCCGGAGGAAAGCGGTAATCCTGTTTCCTCCCTCCCTAACCGTTCCAATGAATTTAATTTCTTGGAATTGTAGGGGGGTGAGAAGTGGGGGCACGATACGGCATGCTAGGAAAATCCTAAAATTGCTTGAGGTGGGTGCCGTTTGTTTTCTTGAAACGAAAACCAAGGCGGCTGATAATTTGTTAAAGATGGCGGACAAGATGGGGTTCAGTTCTTCGTTCATGGTTGACCCCATTGGCTTTGCGGGGGGTCTTTTGCTAGTTTGGAATAAGGAGCGTGTTCCTCTCTCGGTGGTGGGTCACAACTCCCAAACCATTCATGCTTTGGTTAACCGGTGGGATGGTAAGCGTATTCGTTTTTCCTTTGCTTATGTGCGGCCCAATCTTAGGGCAAAAGAAGTTTTCTGGCATGAGTGCAGGTCTTATTCGAGCTCCTTTCAAGACCCCTGGATCATGCTGGGCGACTTTAATGACATCACGGGGCAGTCTGACCAGTGGGGCAGTGGTGATATTGTCTCCAGCGCGGTTGACAGGTTCCTTGAGGCCACCAATGACTGCGGGTTGATGGATTTAGACACCGCCGGTCCCAGGTTTTCTTGGTACAGGAAAGTTGGTGATAGAATCACTCTAAGAAGGAAACTCGACAGAGTGTTCTGGAACATGGACGCCCAACTCTTCTTCCCAGAAGGAAAAGCTCACATCCTTCCTTGTACACACTCTGATCATCACCCTATCCAGTTCGCCTGTAATGCCGGATCCCCACCTGACAGAAGGGAAAGACCTTTCAGGTTTGAGGCGGCCTGGCTTTTAAGAGATGATTACCGGAACGTTTGGCACCAGGCTTGGAGCGCCCATCCAGGTGACATCTCTGGGGCTATCGACAAGGTGGGGAAGCTGTCCAAAGATTGGAACCATAAAACTTTCGGGAATATTTTTCATAGGAAAAAGAATCTGCAAGCCCGCATTGCGGGGATCCAATCTTCTCCAAATTAGGGTTTCGACAGGGGGTTGGTTAATCTTGAATCGAGACTGCGTGATGATCTCAACAACATTCTCAAACAAGAAGAGATTTTTTGGTTCCAAAAATCCCGGAAAGATTGGATTAGAGATGGTGACAGGAACACTACTTTTTATCATCGGGCCACTTTAATTAGGAGGAACCGAGCTCGCGTAACCATGCTAAAAATTAACGGTGAGTGGACTTCAAATCCCTTAACTATTAAAGATCACATCACTAATTATTTTAAATTGCTTTTTGGCAGGAACTAGAGAGAGGATAGAATGGTACTAAATTTGACTAGTGACCGGGCCATCACTAATACACAGGCCCAGAGTCTTATCCGTTTAGCCACTTGGAATGAGTTCGGTCTGCCGTGTTCAGCATGAAGCGGTTCGGAGTCCCGGGGGCCCGACGAGGATCCAATCGGCCTTCTACCAAAAAGTATTGGACATGGTGGGTGTGTCGATCACTGACTTGTTAATCAGTGTTCTTGTCGTACCGTGCCAAAAGATTGCTTGAGCCTTACATGACCTCATTCCGAAAAAAGACAGGCCATAGAAATGCCGGGAACTTTAGCTATCACCCTCTTGACGTGATTTTTCATGATCGTTTCTAAGGTTCTGGTTAATCGTCAAGACCCATCATGCCGAAGGAATAGTTGGCCCTTTGCCAAAACAGTTTCCTTGCCAGGTCGGTCTACCTCGTATTGTCGTTTTGACTCAAGAGGTGGTCCCACAGTATTGGAGAGAAACCATGTAAGAAAGGTTCAATGATCCTCAAACTTGACATACATAAAGGCGTATTGGACAGTCTGGATTGGGTTTCTTAGGTTCTTGTGCTCGCGATAATGAACTTTCCCAGAAGATTTGATCTCATCATCCTTCTTCGCCCTCAAAGATAGCCACTATTGCCATTACTTGGAATGGTGTAAACTACCCGGCTTTCGGGGTGGGCAGAGAGTGAGACAAAGACCCTTGCCCCATATCTCTTCAATTCCTTCATGGAAATCCTTTCCTGGGCGTTCAAGAAGAAGTCAGGAAAGGGCTCTTGGAAAACCTTCAAAGTGGCACGTGGGTATGGTATATTCTATCTTTATTCTTCGCGCTGACCTGGTTCTTTTTGGGAGGCATCAGTCAACAGTTGAAAAGTCTTATTTCTGTGGTGGGAGAATTTCTCCAAAATGTCAGTTTGTCATTAATTTTAATACGTCCATTATTTTATTGCTCTCCTAACACTTGTGACGGATAAAACGTCAACTCGGGGATGGTGGGTATTCCATGTTTCCAGAACATGGGGAATTACTTGGGCATTCCGGTTCTTCATTTAAAAGAGTCTCAAAAGGAAGCTTTTTGGGTACATTTTCGGAAGATGAAACAAAAAACAGCTGGCAGGTTGGAACACGAGGATCCTTAAGCCTAGCGGGCCGTCGCGTCCCTCACTCCAATCGGGCCCTTTTTATCAACTTCCAGTCTACACCAATGAAAATGCTTCTGGCCCTCCCTAAAGCACTTGGACAATAATTGATAAGATCCTTGTCGCGACTTTTATGGGGAGATTCGCAGACAAAAAAAAGATCCATCTAGTTAACTGGACGAGGTGTGCCAACCTCGTGAAAAATTGGGGTCTTGGGCTTTGGAAAGCATCACATTTATATGCGCGCTACTAGCCAAACTCCGCATGATGAAATATTTGTGTTCGATTACTGACAAGCTTCTGTACACAATGATTGAAGGAAAAGTATGTTAGAACGGGATTTTTCTCAGCTCAGTTCAAATTACAAGTTCGTTGGGCTTGGAGGAGCATAGACGAGAGGAGGGCCACGGATCATTTTAAACGCAATTTCGGAGAGTCGGTGATGGACGATTCTATTAACTTCTGGAAGGAATTGCGTGGGTGGGAAGCAAACCTCTTGGTACTCGCAACGAATTTGATATCACTGACTGTCTCGAAAACGTTCATGGTGAGCGACTTCAATTCTAGACAACCAAAAATTGGACATCCCGCAACTTTCAGAGTCCTGCCGGGAGACTGTTGATTCCATCCGGACTGTAGCTATCCCAGTTAGTGGACAAACCAGTTGGCAGCATCGGTTGCCGAAGGGAGACCAGTTAAGTTCTCCGTAAAATATCTGCTACCTCTTGCATTGCAGGTGTGGAGGACATTAATGAGGGACTGGAACTGGCTTGGAAACTGACGTTGTTGGGAGAAGATCAAGCCTCACCAAAATATAGGATAATATATAACATAGTAATCTCTCATGCTCAGATTCTTCATGCATGCAACTTTTTCACAAAACTTATCTACTTCTCAATGCATCAAAAGAATGAATATACCACATGCTATATGGTTTTTGAAAGTTTGACGTGGGCATCACGTATCCCTTAATACTTTTAAAATATGACATATGTGAGATGCCAAGTTCTCCTATTAAATATGCTCTAACCATTTATAAAATAACATGAGTAGTCAAGAATATAATGTTCATGCTCGGTTTGCAATACAATTCATATACCATTTCACTTCACAATATGTTCTATTCTCATGATCAAATAACACCAATTTAGTCATGCTTTCATAATTAAATCATATTCTCAAAATGATTCATGTTCCTTTACTCAATAAAAATATCATCAGATTACACTAGCCAAAATATTTCTCATAAAACAGTGATACTAACAAATATATAATCTGTGTAGTAATTCTTCAATAAAATCTGTAACACCCATGTTTACGACCCCTAAAACCAATTAATTAATTAACAATAGCCAAGAGAAAGGATAAAATATAATTGATATAATTAGGGAAAAATTGCCCACCCATGGGTCCTGGCCCTCATCTCTAAACCCAACCCCTAATCACCAAAAAGGATTAGACCCTAAGTAAAGGACCCCTAGAATATATAAATAGGGAACTTAGGAAGACACCTAGATTTCCCCACCACAAATAAATATCTACCACCAAATTCCAAGATTCCCTTAGGCAGAAATCAAAATCAAGAAAACTTAAAGAAAGATCCATTCATTAGCCAAGGAATTAATTAAGGCTAAGGGGTAACCCATGTCTCAGACAAAACCTTTTTCATATTATGTATTCTCCCCCTTAGGGTCTTCCCCAATATTATTGTGTGTTTATGATTTGTGATGATTATTAATTGATGTTTTGATGTGATGATCCCATGGGGGATCTTTGATAATCTTGATATTGGAGAATTCCTTGATTATTATGGT
>VALG01016065.1:0-14554 GCA_009835305.1 Ipomoea purpurea | reverse complement strand
TTCATAATAATTAAACTAACAACAAGCACTAATTATTTATTACGCAACAATATTATTATATATTGTCATATTACTATCATAGTAGTATTTATATATTATATAAGATCATAATCAATTTATGAAGGTTCACAGTTTATAGTTTATTAGTGAGTGAAGACTATGAATGACCATAGGTTTTGCGAATTATTATAATTGAAAATCAAATTGTTTTTTATTAGATATAGATATATGTCGTATTCATGGATGGATAGCTGGACATAATGAAAAGATGTAGATGCGAGAGTCATTCTGTGTGTGTAGACGACTTTTGTAAAAAAAAATTCTTGGGTTAGTCATATTCCTGTTTATCAGATCCCTTATACACATTAAAATTAGTTTATAGACCACAAAATCAAGATATTATGAATTGCCTATTAAGACCGCTGGAAATACAGAGCGTGTTTACGAGATCGCACATGATGTCCACTGGCCCTTAGGAACTTCGGAATCGCCCTACGCCCCAGCCAGTCCGATTTACGAACCACAACCTTCATCTTTTTCTTTTTTCGGAGTAAATGAGACTTCAGAAAAAGTAGAATTAAGACACTATCTAAATGGAACTTAGCGCCGAATCAGAAGTAAATCGTAGACTTCGCCGCCCAAACCCCCCCCTTCCATTTATCACCTCTCAGTCACCGTCGTACTTCCAGCCATTCCAAAGCTGGACCCCACGCGACCTGATTTGTTTGTTACTCTTTCGGATCCTCCGCCAAGATCGTCCGCTCATCGACAACCATGGAAACACCTCACTGAGCTCAACTCAATGGCCATGTTGCTGTTGCTGGTAGCTCAATGCTGCTACTTCTGGTTTAAACAATTGCAAAATTTAATATCCAGACCACGAGCGTTTAGTGCACGTGCACCCAGATGCTAAAACGACGCGTTTTTAATTTATATTTTTGAAATCCCGCCCCAGACTAATGACATGCAGAAAATATTGTCTTTTAAAATAAACCTCTCTATAAAGACATATACCATGATTCATCAACTTAACTATTCCTCATCATTCGAACACCATCAACGCTAACATGCGCAACGGCAGAGAGAACAGGTCACCAAATCGCATGCCCATAAACACATTAGGAGAGAGGTCAAGCATAGTAACATTAAATCTTCTACAACGCCTTATTTACATTTTTTATAACAGGGTTTTAAAAAAAAAAACCTACTTGGCATGAGCACACACTTGCCCCTTATGCAACACGGAGGATCGATCGAGCCATATCTTGAGATGCTTGAGCGCTTAATGCGGAGCAGCTCATCATAGCGTAAATTTCAAAAAATTATATAATTATCGCAACCAAACAGTGATCAAGAAGAGCAAAACAATGAAAGAAGATACCCAGATCATGACCGTCTAGCAAGAAACAGCCAGTTATGAGACCTGGCAGCTCATAAGAAAACGATTGATCGCCAACCCAAGCAATTAATCCGCTTCAGACGTGACCGAGGCCGCCACAAAAGAATAATATTCTACTCTGACAGCCAAATTAGCATCTGATAAACCTAGCAGCTCAGGATAAACCAAATTCCACCTCGCAAAAAAAGAATATTTACGAATTAGGAGGAGGGGGAAATACACATCATTGTAGCTAACATTACAAATCACATGCAACCCACATTACAAAGCATTCAGGAAGGGATAAGAAAAACGAAAAGAGATATACCATATGACGAGATCCATCACCATAACTATAGAATAAAGGAGGTTTCATACACATTCCAGCAACGGCGGTCCCAACATATGGTCAAACGGAATAAATAATCCTGAATTCATATTCTAGCATAATATGATCACTAACAATATAAACAAGACCATAAACTAAGACAACCGAATACCCAAAATAATCAACTACGAACATATAAGGCAAAATTCTGGTTAAAACTATTAACCGGATCGTCATGGAGGACACCCAAAACGGGAGGAAGACCGGAGACATTCCAACGGGGAAACCTGAACCCAAGATAGGGGCAAAGTTTTAGAGGTAGATATCAAGCGGTACCCGTGAAGGAATGGGGGGGTGGGGGGGCACACCCGCAGAAAAACACTATTCCTATGGCAGACGGATCGGATAACCGACAATGGCGCCCACTCCTGCCGGCGCCCCAATTGCCTGGCGGCACTCTCGATAGTCCTGGTAACGTGGGTCCCGTCCCCCTACCCCACCACTAGACCTTACTTTTCACACAATTGCACCCCACGAGAAACACGTTTATGGATGACCCGAAACCTATAGCTGAACACACTTTCAAAATACAATACGTACAAACTAACATAAGTTAACATCAAATAAAAATGAACGCCAAATAAACCTATCAACTGAGAAAGCATCTACTAACTACAATTGAGATACAAACACCCAACATAGTTTCCCACCTCGATAAGCAGATAATACACACATCATAAGCTTAAAACAACCAATATCGATAGACATGTCATTAAGACATCAAAGAGCACAGTAATATATCTAATTGCACTAACGAACGCCCAGATCTCAGCTGGGCCCGCTAAATAACCCTCAAGTCAACATCTACACTTTTATAATCAATCCAGATAGAAATAGTCTCACCTAAAAGCACTATATCTTTTAAAAACAAGATTCGTATAAGAAGTACGACACACATAGAACGCAATGGAGCAAGGACCTCATGTGTCACCACCACACATTTACACGCGAGGCACCGAACAACGACGAGCACAGGTAATGTCTTAAGCTATCTCGATTACACTAACTTATCATTAAATCATCATTAACAATAGCTCTAACTTCAAACTCAATTTCAATCAGCAAAAAGTACATGTAAACAAAAATCTCCATAACTTAATTATTATCAATGACCGCCATGGAATCATCACATCAAACATCAATAATAAATCCATGACCAATCTCCGCCATTCACCGTAATAATATAGGGAAACCTAAGGAATGCATAGCTATGAGTTAAAATAGGTTTGTTGAAGACAATTGGTTAACCTCACAATAGCTAAATCAATTACCTGAGCTACTAAATGATATTATCTTAACTTCTTGATTCTGATTATCTCCTAGGGGATTAGAATGCCGGAGCTTATTGGGATGGAGAGAAATTATGTGGGATTCTAGAGCCCTCTAAGTCCCTATTATCAGACTACGGAACTTATTTAGAGTCTAATCTATTGGATATTAGGGTTGGATTCGATGTGAGATGCCCAACGGACTGAGGTTGTAAGCATATCCCTAAATTACATCATATTCGAAATTTATTATTCTCCTTGTCTATTTGATTAATAACAATAAGTTTTAGAGGGGCTCGTAACACAGGGTGATATAACACACACCCGACTTACAAGGGGCCTTCGTCCCGCGGATAGCCTGTGTTATACATCCTTCACCCTCAGACACTCGTAATCCCGCTCTGTGAATTTAGCGAATGCAGCCCTAACTTTGCCTGGCTCGGTAGAGCGAACTTTGGGTTGTGATAGAGGATCCGGTGTCACCTCATTTCCTGCGCTGGAACTGATGCCCCACAGTGCCCAAGGCGCCTCGATCGCTCTGACCTCTGATCGATGTGGCGCGTGTGGTGCAGTCAAGATGAGAACCCTTCTTCCAGATTGTTCTGTCGTTGATTTGGCGACGAATACCTCATTGACGAACCCTCGTTTTGTTCACCCGTCCGGTCCCCTCCTGACGTGTGCACTGGACGATTAGCCCGCGCCCCTCCCTGTTCTCCTCCCTCCAGCCCCCACCAATCTCATGGCTCGCTTGAGCTCTTGTTGGAGATCCAAACCGTCAACCAATCTCTCCGCTCTTCCCCGGTTTTTGGCAAATTTCTCGAGGTGAGGTAATGTCCCCCTTCTGTATCAAGATGTCGTGCGCAAGTTTTGCATTGAAAAACATACCATTTGCGTTTTGACCGTGTGGCTACCCACCCGCTGTCTTTTCCATGAATCCAGCTGGAACACCGTAGGGTAGTACTAACCGTTGTGTCTGCGAATCATGTGCTTAGCATTAGTGCCCCCAGGTTGAACTTATTTTATGTCAAGAGAAACAAAGGCACTCAGCCCCTAACTCTTCTCTACTTATTGGTGGCAGAGGCTATCGGTTAACAATCATAACCAATACTTTTGCTCCGCCGATAGTCCACTTCCGTTTGGTCGTGTGGGCGAGTAAAACCCGTCCCTCGCTTCCCGAGTAAGGTACACGAGTATCCTTGTATCCCGATTGGGGTCGAACCACCCCTTTCGTTAAGTTAACACACCCCGTGGGTCAGCTTAAGAGCTTAGCAAGACCGGCCTTCGATATAAGCACGAATTCCATTTGCCACGGACTCTTGTGTGAATTTCACCGTTGTCACCCGTTTGGTGGCCCTGCAAGGGTTGATAGAACTCCTCCACCAAGTTCAGGGTACGTATCCCCACTTGAGGGAGATACGTATCTAAAGCCCTTATTGTGAGCATCATCACATTCCAGAGAGAATTGTCGGGTTTCAGTGCTTTACCTCCGATAACCGTTGTAATCGCGTTGCTCCAACTCCCGGGTCGGTTCCGAGGGTTTCTTTGGCATCGTTGGTGCTTCGGTTATGACTGCGTTTCCGCGTCTCCCGGCGTTCCGGCGAGGGCGGCGGCGGGGCTCCGCGGTTTTCCGCGAGGTATACGTCTCCCGGCGAGTTTTCCGGCAGCTTCTAAGCGTGTGTTTCCCGTCGCTTGGGATGGTGGAACGGCATCGGTGGCGTTCGGTCGTGTGTGTGGTGGGCGAGACGTCGTGGGCGTCGTTCCGGTGTAGTGGGCAGCGGGTCCGTCGCTGGGGGTCCCCGGTGCGGGTCGCTGGTTCGGCTAAGGACGGCAGCAGCGACGCGCGTGGCGTTGGCCCGGTGGCCGTTCGGCCGACGTGCGATCGATGCGGTGATGAGGGGTGGTTGTTGGTTTGTTGAGTGGCGGTGAGAGTGTGAGAAGGAGGGAGAGAGGGAAGAAGAAGGGGAGGAAGAGAAGAGAGGATTTTTGATTTGGGTTTGTGGTTAGGGATTTGAAGTGGTAACAAGGAGTATTCCCTTGACGTTTCAAGAACACTCATGGCTTAGTTTGGCTTGACTGTAAATTTGAGGTCTAGAGTTAATTCTTAATGTGATATTAGGCCAATTTCTTGTGGTAGGTTTTTGTCCTTTCCTTGTTTCGCCCTTGTAGTGGGGAGGGTTGGTTTGATGTATAACTTGGCTTTACCCCCGTAGTGGAACTGAAATTCGATCAAATCCTTTATTATAATATTTCAATATCTAAGTAAAAATGGTCTATATGAACTGGGAGGGTGGTACAAGGGGTGTGACGTTACCAGACAGAACGTTCTGGATTTTCTTCTGAACCGTAGGCCTCGTCTTCTCCGGGAATTGGGTTTCCCCCATGCTAGGTCCTCGTTTCTGAGGTGCTTTTGAATGGGCTCCATAAACAATACTCTTCCCGAGGTGCCGTAACTCCTTGATGACGGGGTCGGGTGCCTCCCGTGTTACCCACGGGGCGGGGCGTGTCTTGGGGTGATGCACCTGAAGGCCTGTGTCCCCCTCGTCCGCCAGTAAGCATCGGCCAGGGGTTACTCCGCCAATCCCTTGCCGTCTGTGCTTTGTTGCACCTCCGGCAGGAAAAGCTTCTTGGATACTCATTGATTCCCCAGGGGCGTCTTTGGTTGCGTGTTGTTCGACCCTCGTGCCGTGGTCGTCCTCGTTCTTTTCACTGGCGGCCCACTTCCGTGTTTCTTCCTTCGTATTGTTCCCGAACTCCGCGTTGATAGTTGGATTCCAAGCCGTCGCGGCACTGATAAGCCCGTTTAGGGGCAGTCTGCTTTACCACTAGCGCGTGCCGACTCGAAGTTGAGCCCCGACACGAATCTCCTCATCTTTGTTACCCTCGTGGGACTAGCCTGGCGCGAAGCGTGCCGAACCGAGGAATCGTTATGTATCTACAGTGGCCGTTCCTTGTTTTAAGAGGAAACCCTTCGTACATCGGATGCTTTTACGGGTTGACTAAGAATTCCTTCTCGTATCGTGCTTGAGTCTCCCCAATTGAACCCGGTTCTGTGATAAAGTGGGCCCCTCCCATTGATCCACCAGAGATCGCCTCGTGGTGGCCCGAAGTAGGAATGAGGCTTATCTCTAGCGGGCGTTCCTCGGCATTCCCGCCCCCACACCCCCACCACCCCCCCCCCCTCCCCCTACTACCCAAAAACTTTCAAGATCCGATCCATTCTCTAGACCGCGGATCCTCTCTCCGCGAAAAGGTGGGTTGGCGGTGATTTGAACTTGCGGTCGCCGACCTCCAGTTTGCGTTTGAGAGCGGGGGCCCCTGGGGGTCTGTTTTGCAAGGGCGCGTCACTTAGTGCATTGTGCACTCGTAGTTGCTTATGGTTTGTCAAGGGTCGCTGTCGGGCTCTGAGCTTGGATCTTCTGTTTGGTGCATGTAGTCGTCTTTCTGTCAAGTGTTTATAAGAATAAGTAGAGTCAGATCACTTCTGGAAGTGATAAGTGGGGTGAGGGTTTAGAATGGGGGGAAAGGGTAAGGTGTAGGGAGTTATGTGTAGGTTTCACAATCTCACAGCGCGCCCTAAAGAGATCCTGGAGTCCTATGTTCCTATTTCCTAGGACCTAGATTCCAGTCAACGTCCTAAGAATCCGGTCTTAAGAGTCTTTCCTAGGGTCAAACTTGCTCTGATACCAACTGTAACACCCAGATTTTCAAGACATTTAAAACTATATCATAAAGGTAATACCATTACATCCCCAATAAATACATAAGTGTACGGGGTGTTATGCCACACCTGGGGGGGCTAGAGAACCCAGGTGCACAGGCTCCTAACTAATATCCACCAAAATACAACATAAATGGCACGCAGGCCGAAAGGGAAACTAACTACTTCTACCCCAGTCTACGCGCTCCAGTGCTCTAATCCTCTGTGCCTGAAAGCCAAATATATCTGTTCAGCGAGAGATGCTGGTAACCCACTCCAACGCGTTGAAATACAATACATATAGATATATATAGATATACGAAAACCATTTTGAGCATGAAGATATATCCTACGAACTCTAGCTTTAAAACCGGGAATGACTCGACAGATAAGGCCAGACACAAGCAACAGTTATAACAAGCATATGCAGTTCACAACAGAAGGCAGATAAGGCAAGCATAAACAATAATCACAACCCAACATAAACAATCCCCAAATAAACCCATAGTCACATCCCCAAGAACTCATAATCACAACTCATCCATATCACAACACATAGCACACTTTGTTGCGCCACAGGACCAATCGCATGCCCATACATGAGGGTCAGCGCATATAGCTCTGACACGGCCCGCAGCACCCTGCCCCGTATCGCAACACGGAGGGGTCGATCGCAACCGACCGATGAACCGCAGCTCATCATATTGATCGCAACCAAAAACAGTGGACCGCAGCCCAAGAGAATGTCATCTGACCGCAGCCAGGAAAAGATGAACCGCAGCTCATATAGAAACGTTTGATCGCAACCAAACGGTGGACCGCAGCCCAAGAGTATCAATCTGACCGCAGCCAGCTTCTGAACCGCAGCTCAGGATAAACCAATCCGATCGCAACCGAATTGGGGTAACACACACACATAACACATAGCAAGCACATGCAACCCACATTACACATTGGGAAGGGGATAAAACGTATAACAAAACCTATGCGTGATCCATCACATACTAAGAATAGTCCTAAGGGGTTCATACTTCTTCCACCTAGTCAACGGGATACCAATTCAACTAGCATGCATATAATAGACTCATAAACCTACGAACGGTACCCGAAATATCAAACTAGACATAGGCACGATAAACGGAGTCCGTTGGGACACCACGGGGAACGGGGAACATCAAACGGGGAAGCCGGGCCCAAGGGTTAATTTCCAGCGGGTAGCCGTGGTGGGGGGCCACCCGCCGCTGCCCGCGGAAACACTGTTCCGGGCACGGCCGTCGGCCAGCTCCCACCCGCCGCGCCCGCTGTCCGGAGCCGTTCTCGGCCGTGGTAGGTGGCGGGTCCCTACCCCACTGACTCTTTCAAACAATTCACACCCCGGGAACCGTTCGGAACCCGAAACAATGCTTAGACACTTTATAACGCACTTAACGACAACACGTAACAATTAACGGATCAATACGAGAAACGAACGGCACAAACCTATCATGCTTTTCTAAACATAATCAACACCCAAACATGCAATTTCCCACCCGATAATGCAAGATTAATATCATACATACAACCTAGGGTTCTAATCACTTGGTACAACAAGAATACGATTCGTCTTCTAATACAAGATTCGGAAAAATAACACATAAACATCAAGAGCATCACACAAATAGCAAGACACACATAATCATCAAGAATCCATATAATCATCAAGAACACCATAATTAACAGAAAATCCCAATATCATCGATTATCAAGATCCCCTCATGGGATCATCACATCAAAGCATCATAATAATCATCAAATCTCGCCATTCACAAATAATATGGGAACCCTAGGGGGATCATAGCTATGAAAATAGGTTTTGTTGAGACATGGGTTACCTCTTAGCCTTAATTAATTCCTTGCTATGAAGGATCTTCTTTAAGCTTTCTTGATTTCTTGATTTCTCCTAGGGGAATTCTTGGAACTCTTTGGGTGGTGAGAGATTATTGTGGTGGGAATTCTAGTGCCTTCTAAGTTCCCTATTTATAGATCTAGGGTCTTATTAGGTTCTAATCCTATTGGGATTAGGGGTTGGTTTAGAGGTGAGGGCCCACGAACTATGGGCCTTTTCCCTAATTAATCATTATAATTTATTCTTTCTCTTGGGCTATTTGATTAATTAACTAATTGGTTTTAGGGGCCGTAACACGGGGGTGTTACATTCTCCATTAATGCGGGTGTACCATGTTGCGTTAGAGACATGAATATCCTTGGGGTTTTTGCCCTTTAGCTTCTGAAGGATAGTACAACTGCATTTAATGCTCTTGGGTATGTGTGTCCCCACACATTAAGGTCCTTTTTTGTCCCGATGATGGGTAATCAACTCAGACAGTAGAGACATTCTCTCGTTATTGGAAAGAATTGAGTGTCTTGATAAATCTTCATACATGTTACTGTCTTGTCGAGGGTTTAAACCTAAAGTGATCTTTCGTTTTGAAGCCTTTGATTCCGTGCTCTTTGTCTCTTTTCACTTTGATAGACCCAACTAAGAAACATAACTCGTTTTCGTGTGTTTGTCTAGCTTAATACGAATTACAGAATGAATTATGGCAACTTTCGTCTAGAACCAAAGCAGCGATGAAAATAACGAAAGTTAGGGGTATACATTCTATGTTACATTGTATCATCAAAATCCTAATACAAGAGTTTCTAACACCAGTTCTTGTACGCGTGTTCGAAAGTTGATGATAGTCTCATCCTCATTCATCTGAAGCTCTTCGAAATTGGATTAGACTAGCTACAGCTTTGATTGTTTCACAGATGTCTTCCTACGTGGATTTAAGAGCTTCCCAAACACCTTTAGCTGAAGCAATACCTGCAACAATTGAAAATTGACTTTCATGCATAAGAGAATAAATTGTGTCTAAGGCCTTATCATTGTTTTCAACGCTGGTTATCTCAGTTTGAAAACCACTCGGTTCAGGTTTACCTCCTTGCTTTTCGTTAGTGCTAGAGCTGGATTGTCGGCGTGCGTCCAGCCTGTTACCACAGACCACCACACTGAGTCACCTTGAGCTTTTAGATGTGTACGTGTGCGAGCCTTCCAATAGGCGTAGTTATCACCAGTCAGATGTGGAAGAATTTTAGCTCGGTCCATTATGTAACACTCAACAACCCCGTGAGATCGAACAAATAAGCATGAAAAAAAAAATATAAAAGCCGCTGAAGACTTGAATCAAGAGGCACGTAATCACCAGATCGACAGACTAATATTTTAAGTCTGCAAGCTCTAATACCAATTGAAAATGTGTCGTGAATCTTGAATTCAATTAAACATTTAATGTTCTACTTGTTTTTAGAAGAGATATTACATTATCAATTAATTAGGTTATTTAATGAACATAAATAACGAAATATAATGCATAAAATAAAAAAAATAAAATAAAATAAAAACAAGTAATCAGAGATTGATCACGCAGTTCAGAGCGCTTCTCCTCGTCTGCGGGGTAACCCACGTCTGCCCATCACTATAGATGTTCACCAAGGAGTATTACAAAAGGTAAGTACAAATGGCCCTCAGCGTTTACCACTACAACACCTTCCTAACATCTACTCAGGATTGTACTGCATGCCGGTGACGATCTTCAAGAGATGCTTCTGCTGACCCAGGTACAAACAGTAGCTCAGAGTTACAATCCTTAATAAACAATATAACAAATGCATATTAATTTAATAACTTTGTAATGCTAATTCCTTTCTCTCAAAATAGAATTCTCAAATTGGTAACTTTCCAAAATGGATGACTTCCTTTTATAGTAAAACTCATCCACCAGCTTAATCCATAATTATAGCATCCTATAACTTCAAATCACCATAGCCACACGTTTTGTTTAAATTCCCCATACTGAGATCTGCTGAATTCCTCTTCTTAAAAACAATAATTGAAAGTCACTTAAAATAAACTTATGTGATAGGAAATGGTCCAAATAGATTTAAAACTAATCTTAATCTAATAAAATTGAAATTAAATAAATTAGCCAACCAAGGTTTAATGTTACTAAACTTGTACACTACAATTATTTATATGCAATTGACATATTATAATATTTTCGCTTAATAGTTTAAGTATCTCTTACCGTTAAATGCTACTGACTCTATTACATTGCAATATCTGTTCAAACATACGCAAATTATGTTGTGGACTCGTGTCCACAATGCATTTTGGACACGAGTCCAAAACTTTTAGGGAAACGACATTCCAGTTTTTAGGGAAATTGATGTCCCGCCGTTAACGTTTATTTTGTGAATTAGATTAATTGTTAGTATGGAATATGGAATTATGAACACAGAGCTCTGATATTATGAACTTATAATTATGAACATATAGTGATAAAATTATGACATAGAGCTCTAAATTGTGAACATAGGCTTCGAAAATTATGAATTTACAGTTATTGAATATGAATGTACAGTTATGGAATTACGAACACATGCAGAGCTCTGACATTATGAACTTACAATTATGAACATATAGTAATAAAATTATAAACATAGAGCTTCGAAAATTATGAATCTAAGTTATTGAATTATGAATGTATAGTTACGGAATTATGAATGTATAGTTATGGAATTATGAATGTACAGTTATGGAAGTATGAATGTACAGTTATGGAATTATGACACAGAGCTCTGATATGAACTTACATTATAAAAATATAGTGATAAATTATAGCATATGCTCCTATACCGAAGCGGTCTGATTAATAAAAAAAAATATTAAAAAAAAATGGAAGATAACGGTGCCACTAACGGCATCCTTACCGTGTCCACAATGCATGCTGGACACGGGTCCATAGCATAACGATTGTCAAAAACAATTTCCTGTTGAAGCATAAAGATTTAACACCTCCACTAAGACCTCTCGTGACCTCCATATAGGAAACTGAGCACAAGATACTTGACTAATTACACATATATATTTTGTGAGCCTTAACTTTACCTTATATCAAATTGGTGTATCTTGTAAGTCGGTCCACCATAAATAAAGTTGGGGGTCTTAAAAGTGTCTGTGATTAATCCAAAAAAAAAATATTAAAACTAACAATTTGGACTAAATAAACCATTTTATTACAAAAAGCAGGCCATATGCTTAAAAACCACGATGGTATTTATGAAGAAAGTTGAAGGACAGAGAGGCAACTATAAACATTAGCTTGCTATATTAACATTAACATCAAAAAACCAGAACCAACCATTTGCATAGATGCAAAATCCACACCATTTTCAATCTCCAAATAATCAATACACCAATTATCAAACTGCCTATTGTGTTACTGTATAACTGTGGTCAAATTCTCATATAAACTTAATTCAATTAACCGATTAGTATTTTATAAGTCGATTCGTGATATTACTGTAACTAAACTAAAAAAATATTAAAATATAAAAATAAATATAAAAAATTGACTAGAGTTACAACGGACTATGTGATTTAATGGATCCGGGTTGGACTCCATTTGGAAGGTTGTGATGAGTTCGAGCCTCGTTGAGGCGTTAAAGGTTCTTGTGTTTCAGTAGGTGATAAAGTATATGAACAGATACTACAATGTAAAAGGCCAGTAACCTCCATTTTTATCTTAGATTTATAGATCGTACTCTACGTTTATGGCCGCGTTTGGTTCACGGAATAGGCGGGAATGGGCATAGCATTCCCAGTAATGAGGACTCGATCCTTTTGTTTGGTAACCATTTCTATTACCAGGAATACTATCTGGTAATAGCCTATTACCTCAAATAAGTAATAGCTTACTAGGGCCCCCCCTAGTATTAGCCTATTTACTGAGCGTTCTGGAATAGATTTAAATCTATTTCCTTTTTACCCCTTTCTTTAACCTAATTTTTTTTTATCCTATATATAAATTTATCCGTATTTCACCACCGTCGTCGCCACACCACCCTATCACCTCCGTCGCCGCCGTCACCGCCACAACCCACCGCCGCCCTACCACCACCACCGACACCACACGCCTACCGCCACCACCACCACTACCACCCCAGCCACCACCACCACCACCACCACCGTCGTCGCCACCACCACATCACCGCCGCGTCGCCGTCACCGCCACAACCACCGCCGCCCTACCACCACCATAAGAACCACCACCCCTACGCCACCGCCACCACCACCACTACCACCCGCACCGACCATCGCGCCGGCGCCGCCACCAGCCACTAGCCGCCACCCAGAACCGCCAAATCCACCACCACCACCTCCGCCCCACCAACCACCACCGTCCGCCGCCACACCTCCGCCCGCCACCACCAACCCAACCACCACCACCACCACCGCCCCGCCCACCACCGCCACCGCCACCCCCATCGCCACAATCACATTATTTCCGTTGTGATAGAGGGGTTGACTTAGTTTATCTTTTAAAAAGCGATACTTTCGATTTCTAGTTACCTTAAATCAACCAAACACTGTAATATAATTCCTAAAGTCTTCCTTTCGCGAACCAACCAATAGAATACAATTCACTATTCTATTCCTTGCCTATTCCATTCCTTATGGAATAGCAATTTCTATTACCTCAAAAATTCATTCCGTGAACCAAACGTGTTGTTAGTTCTTTGTTAGAGAAAATATCATTTTTTTTTCTCTTGATTTATAGATCGTACTCTACTTTTAGTTCTTTGTTAGAGAAAATATCATTTTTAGTCCTTGACTATAATACATGTATCAGTTTTAGTTCCCTTCACTATTAAAATTTTCAATTTTAGTGCAATGACTATTTAATTTGTATCATATTTGGCCTCTATAACATTTTCAAATTAGGTGTATAACAATTAAACTTGTGATCACATTTGGTCCTGCTGCTAAATTTTACGGTCAAAATTCTGACTAAGTCACCAGTGACTGCTGCTTTATTTAATTTTTATTTAAAAATTAATTTAAAGATTTTTTAAATTAAAAAACTTAAAAATATAAAAATAAATAAAATAAAATAAAAAATACCCCCCACCCTCCTCCTTCGTCTCCGGCTGAAACGAAGGAGGAGTACGTGGGGTGGCGACATTCTCTTTCCCCCCCCTTCCTTCTTCGTCTCCGGTGGAGGCAAATGAAGAATGGAGAGAAAGAGAACGTCGGCCGGGCCACCTCACTCGTTTCTTCCTTCGTCTCCGCAAAGACGAATGGGGAGGGGTGAGGTGGTAATCGCTTTTTTTATTATTTTTATTTTTAAAGCTTTTAATTTTAAGGGGTGAGGTGACGAATGGGGCCGGATCGATAAGTGAATTCATAAAAAAAAAAAAATCTTTATTAAAATAATTTTAAAATAAAAATTAAAATAAATTAGCCCGTCACTAGTGACTTGGCCGGAATTGTGATCGGAAAATTTAACAGCATGACTAAATGTGATACAAGTTGAATAGTCATGCACCTAATTTGAAAATGTTAGTAGTCAAGGACCAAATGTGATAAAATTGAATTCTCATGCACCAAAATTCAAATTTTAATAGTCCAGGATTAAAACTGATACATTTATTATAGTCGAGGGACTAAAAATGATAATTTTATCTTCTTTGTTATTAGAATATTCTCACTTGGTCATGATATTATTATGACATGATCATTTTTAGTCTCGCGTCAACAAAATCATTAAAAATATCATTATATAAAAGAAATTTCGATCATTTATTATATAACGTAAGTGACCCACTATATTTTTTATGTTTTTATTTTTTTTGAAAAAATTCATAATTGATGATCAATTGTCCTTATATTAATGATATTTAAATTGTTTTTGCTGATTAAGGAAAAATTAAAAATGTCATGCAACATAATACTAGGG
>VALG01016059.1:6134-17232 GCA_009835305.1 Ipomoea purpurea | reverse complement strand
AATTAAGTTTTTGAGAGAAATAAATTATACACTTAAAAGATCATTTGCATATAATTATTTATCAACTTACAGTTAATTTACCAAACATCTTTTAGCTAATGCTATCAGCTAGTCAAACCTACTAACTCGATCAATCCGCTAACAGCTACCAAACTAACAACTATTTGCCAAACACCCCCTATATTTTTCCTGTTTCTAGTTCTTGGATTGCATTAGAAGCAGGATGGAAACACTTCTATTTTCTTTAAACTTCGTTGATTATTCCTAAATTTTACCTAACAAATATAATGTGCATATTAGATAATTCTTGGGCAAATCAAAACATCAATAGAGAAAGCATAAAAGGATTGAAATAGTTGTTTTAGCACATACAAATCTCTGTACATTTAATACTCTATAATAAAATTGTGACCAAAGTTTTTTTTTTTTTTTTTTTTTTTTTTTTTGGGCCACCCTCGTTTTCCATAAACAATAAAAAGAAAACAAAATAAATACTAAAAGCTAGTTAAAGGATTGTAACGGATGCAAATATTATAGTTTTCTTTGCCGCATTATGCTGTGCATCCGTGTGTGCCATGCATGGTGCACACGGATACAAAAACGACGTCGTTCCAACTTAAAAAAAAAAAATCAGTTTCGATTCTCGTCAAAACATTATGTTGTGCATAATTCTGAATGTATAGGTTTGAAATTATGGATGTATAATTATGCAATTCTGGATTTATATTTATGCAATATTATGGAGGCGTAGTTATGCAATTCTGAATGTATAGTTATGAGTTATGCAATTATGGATTTATAGTTATGAAGTTATGGATGTGTAGTTATGCAATTCTGGATGTATAGTAATAGAGTTATGAATGTGTAGTTATGCAATCTGGATGTATAGTTATGAAGTTATGGATGTATAGTTATGTAATTTTGATTTATTTTTTTAATCGACGTCAAAACAACATCGTTTTTGCATCCATGGCACCATGCATGATGCCAGGACCGATCCTGGGCATGTTTGCCCAGGGCCATTGCATAGGGGCCCCCATGTTTCCCATATATCATATGAAATATATAATATACAGCAGGCTGCTGCCTGCTGTATAGTATGTATACATTTTATTTTATTTATTTATTTATTTATTTTTTTTTTTGTAATTGGCCCCCCAAAATTTGGGGGCCATTTGTAAAAAATAAATAAATTATATACATATATTAGAGTTAATTTCATTTTTAGTGGTAGATTTATTGGTGGCAATTCATTTTAAGTCAACATATATAATTTTCTATTACTCCGATATTTTGGTAATTCAGTCTCTAATCTCTATTTTTTCTAATCCATGTTGTATTCTTTAATCTCTATTTTTCTAATCTCTTTTCATATTCCTAATAGCCCTCTAGGTCAATAGGTCATAATCAATAGTTTCATTACCTCATTGAGTATTTCCCTCAAGTTTTTCAATCAGACATCTGGTAATTATTAATTAAAACTTTATTAACTTAGTGTTATATATTATTTGATTATTTTACAATTATTATTTATTGACATGGCTTATTGACTTAATAATTTTAAATATTGAATAATATATTCAAGAGTTTGTTTCTCGATAAATTATTTATTGATAGAGATTCTAAACATTTTTTCTTAGGATTTAATAAATTATGTTTTCTATAAATTCATTTGGGTATGAGAAGCGTAAAAAGAAAATAAGAATTGAGCAATTAACTCAATCTAAAAAGGGAGTTTTTTGCAAAATTCATTACAAAAGAATATCAAATGATGAGCAAAAGGATATGTCAATGAAAATTTGTTAGATGCATGCAATCTTCATAAAGAAGATCAAGGTGATTGTGAGATTAGACTAGAATTATCCTTTTTTAATTAGGGAATGAGTTTTTAATTGAAGGGGTAATCAAATCGCATAGTCGTGTTTTAAAAAGTTGTCAGCCAAACACTAACTATGATTTTGATCTCATTAGGATAATGTGTAAACCCATGAACCAAACTCACCTTATAATTTCCTAGCATAGAAGTCTATTTTGCTTTGTCTCTCACCTAGTGTTTGAGCATAATGTGAACTTAACATAACAGAAAAAGAAATTGGGTGGTCTTGCACATTCTTGATTTATGTTCCTTTTGGTGTTTCTATTTGGGGGAATTTGGGGAGTAGAAGAAGAAATTTATGAAGAATGAGGGTTCTTGAAAGTGACCTAAAAAATGGGATTTTTTGAGCTTGTTCAGTGTTTTGGTAGTGGGATTGGTAACAACGGTGAAGCAGAACAAGAACAGACCATACTTATAGCAATTGGAAAAGAGCTAGGGATATCAGGTGGTGCTTAAACACCTCAATAAAGATTTCTGCTTTATTGGAAAACAAAGGACTCTTTGAGCAACGCATGTGGAGATTTGGATGTTCGCTACTTAGCTTATTGTGAATTGTGGACTTATGTAGCTATTACTTTTGGTTTGTGTTTTAGTGGACTTTTATGAACTTATGAGAATTATCAATAGGATATTTGGATGCTAGCTACTTAGCTTATTCAGAATTATTAGGAGCTTGCAAGTTGCAATTGCATTATGTTTTTTTATTGAAATTTGAAATGATGATTTTTTTTGGTTGAATGATGATTTGATAACATACTTAAACACTCTTAAACCTGGATAGTTTCAAAATGCAATTACATTTATTTAATTTTTAATGTGACCAATGCTCATCTGATTGACCCGTTCAAATGCTCTATCCAATGTAAGTATTTCATTTACTTCTTGATTTAAATTTTAATATGCTCAATGCTCATCCGGTTAACCCTTTCTATCGAATGTAAGTATTCATTTACCACTTGGTTTAAAATTTAATGTGCTCAATATATGTCATCCCAGTTGACACTTGACCCGTTCTTATTGAATGTAAGTATTCATTTTCGATTTCAATTTTAGTTTAGATGGTTTAGTCCGCCCGATAAGTTCGACAATCCAAAGTTTTAGGTTAAGAACTAGTCCAAGTCTGAGAATAAAATAATAAAATAGCCGACAACCATATCGATAAGCCCGACAACCCGATAGGGCTTAAACCCAAAACCAAGTGAGCTGCCCAATTTAACATCCCTAGGACGGGGGGCCTAGTACTTGGCAATTTATATCCTTACACCACGGCCGCGTTGCACTATGCGCCCAGATGCAAAAACGACGTCGTTTTTTAATTTTTTTTTTTTTTGAAATTGACAGTAGGCTTTTCTTTAAAAAAAACCCGTTGTTCAAGAATGTACATAATGTTATACTTGAATACACATAATGTTATACATAAATGTACATAATATATAACATAATATACATACCTTTTTAAAAGATAATTGTATAAAAAGAATGTACATAATTTATAAAAATATACACATAACTGTATAAACCATATACACATAAACGTTGTGAAAAATACACATACGTCATGAACATAATACACATAATCCCAGCAACTTTCTTACCCTCCCAAGCGCCCCAAAACGACGTCGTTTTGGGAGGCGCGCGACGCACAGTGCTATGTGCGCCGTGGGGTAGGATATAACGATTGTAGTACTTGGAAAGAAATTTCAAATTACTTCCTCACAGTCAAGGACACCTGTTTATAGGGTTGGTTTTTGAGGTTAACCAATTTCCTACTTCTTAGGACCTTTCACTTCTCCCCCTGCAACTTCATTCTTATCTGAGCTTGCTTCAAGTTTTCGTTTAGGTCTGTTTAACACAACATTCCTTTCTATCAGCAACTAACATCACCATTTCCTGGTTTAAACTAAAAGCCATTATAGGGGGATGATAACCATACAGTGCCTGGAATGGTGTACATTTTAGAGAAGAAATGTTAATTAGTTAGTATTTGTACCATCCACCACTCTGCCAAATTAAATGTAGTCATTTAACCCAACTCTTTGATTTCTGAAAACCATACATCTTAGGTATCCCACCAAGCACTTGTTTACTTTGATCTCTCAGTTTGTCCATCTGTCTGATAAGATAGAGATTAGTTTCACCTCCATGTTTCTAAACAACACTTGCCTAAACTTGCTGGTGAAGACTTATCCTTGTCTGATATGATATTCTTGGGCAGACCATGTAATTATATAAAAACTTGTAAGTACTCAGTGAAGATAAGAAAAAGTAGCTCCATCAAAGGCTTAGCAAATAAATACTAAGCCATGAAACTTTGCAGGAACTTATTATGATATAAAATCTTCCCTGATCCAGGGCATGGGCCATTATGTATCTCCCTGGGTTATTTGTCACCAAATTGTTCGAAATCAAACCCCCTAACTAGGCGGAGTTTAATCTGTCTTTTGAATCTCAGAGAGCAAAAATTTCAGCTATTTCAAATTCTTGCGATGATTTGTTACGTTGGTCATACAAAAGTTTTCACTTGGTCATGAATCCTTGGTTGTTCGACCTTCATATTTATAAGTTCTTGCATTCTTTGCACTCCATGAAAATTGGTAGATGTATAGTATAGTACCCGCTCGATACTTGATAAGAGAATTCACTTGAGATTTAGCCAAACCGAGTAACATGGTTGATCCAGTAGACCCTTTATAGTCCTGAAGATTGCACTCATTGTTATACTTTTTTTTCCCTTAAAGTAAGTTTTTTCCAATGAGTTTTTCATAGTCTAAAGTTTTAAACGAGGCAACCAACGTAAATCACACCCCTTATACTAAACTTAGACTCAAGGGGCTCAACACGGGCTATTTAAGCGTTCAAAGCAGACATAGACTTTATATTTGTTTTCTACTTTCTTGTGCCATCACTTCATGAGCCACAAGAAAGTGAGTGGCTAGACGTTGGATATGATATTAAGGCCTATAAGAGTATGGCCAAAAAATGTGGTGGCCCAGTTCGTATACGTAATCCAGTCAAAATTACAACTCAATCAAGATTAATACCAGATAGAATATTATAATAGTTCATTATTGAATTATTGATATAGTAATATATTCTCAAAGGTCAAGTATCCCTTGGAGAATATTATACTCTTGAAGGGTCAGGTCCTACAACTATATAAAGGATCCTAACCTTCAATTTGAGGAAATCAAAAGCTAGAGAGGCTAATCAATATAAAGGGTCCTAACCTTCAATCTGAGGAAATCAAAAGCTAGAGAGGCTAATCAAAGCCAATTAAGGCAATTCCTTCCTCCCATTTGATTTCATATTCATCATTTTCTCATTTTTCCTCTGCTTTCTTTTATCATTATTTGTCAAAATTTTCATCAGCCCGTCAATTTATTTTCACCAATTCAATTTCATATTTATGATAGTGTTGGTCTACCATTGACTACCCCATAGTCATAAAACCAACACTATTCACACTCCTATGTAGTTTAATTTTAATTGCTTATGGGATGTTGAGAGATTTAAGAAATATAAAGATATGACTAAGTTTGTTTTAATATTTTATTTAAATTAAAATGAATACGTTGGACCAAAGACTTTATTACATATTAAACTATACTCCACCATGCAATACCATACATAAGCACACAGCCACACATATAAAATGGTCGGGGAGTTGATGGAGAACATAACTTATAAAATGCTTTTTGGGAGCAATGACAAGATATATCCGACAAAACCTGAGTTATAT
This sequence comes from Ipomoea purpurea, assembly GCA_009835305.1. NCBI lineage: Eukaryota > Viridiplantae > Streptophyta > Magnoliopsida > Solanales > Convolvulaceae > Ipomoea > Ipomoea purpurea. Next base: position 11,617 of record VALG01016059.1, on the reverse strand, counting down.
ATATAAACAAATACCAACGTGTTTATTAATTAACTAGTTTTTTTACGCGCTTTGCGCGAATGAAATAATGCCCAATGATTATTTTTAAATAAATATTTTAAAGTATATCAATGCAATATTATATCGGAGATGTTCATACATAGGTAAATAAATATTGAATTTGTTTATTTAAATCGGTAATTAAAGTATATAAATGCAAGATATATATAGAGATATTGATTTTATTGTCACTAAAATAAATGTTTGCAATTTTGTAATAACGCTAATCTAGTATAAAAACGATAGTCTAAATAAATAACTATTTTTTGTTTAATTTTTCTAATTCTCTTTTGAATAGCATTGTTATTGTTTCATCTTCAGTACATGCCTTTGAATTATTAATCTAAGTATTAAGTAAAATTATATTATATTATTTTTTTATTATTATTATTATTATTGGTATTGTATCATGTAAATTGGATTATTGGCGGTAGCATAGAATGCATTCATCATGCAATGAGATTATGTGTATGAAAGTTTTATTTGCCTATTGTGTATATATGACTGGAATCTTAATTGTGTTATGAACTCCTCTTTATCTTACAAGCAAATGTTGATATTATTTTTTGTTGTAGCTACTAATTTATTTTTTAATTTAATTAATACGAGCTAATAAAGGTGGGCAAATTAGCCTGTGGAACCGTGCCCATTGTTAAGGTGGACACGGTTTCAAATACTGTTCATAATTATGAATAGAGTTAATAACCATCCGAGGTCCTCCGAGTATCGAGTTGGTTTTGCACGTTTAGTCCTTAAACTTCCACAAATTGACCATTTTGGTCCTTGACTTTTAAATTTAACCATCCGTGTCCAAAGTTAACCACCCAATGGTCTTAACTATTTAAATTTTACCAACCATGGTCCTTCAACTATTAAATTTTAACCAACCATGGTCCTTTTAAGAGGACCAATGATGGTTAAATTTCGAAACTTGAGGACCATAGTGGGTTAACTTGGACCAACGAATGGTTAAATCTTGAAAAGTCGAAGGTACCACAAATGTCCAATTTGAAGTTTAGGATTAAAACGTGGCAAAACCCACTATACTCGGAGGACCTCAGATGGTATTAACTCTTATTGAATATATAGTTTAAACATGTATGAACATATAGTTCTATAATTATGACATAGAGGTTGTGAAACAAATAATGTGAACATATAGTTTCTGTAATTATGGATATACAGATTCAATAATTGTGAATATGAAAGTTCAAGAAATTACGAATATATATTAGTAATTATGAACATAGAGTTTTGTAACTGTGAAGTATAGAGTTCAGTAATTATGAATACAAAGTTCAAAAAAATATAAATATAATATTGCTTTATAATTATGAACCACATAATAATTATGAACATAGAACTCGTGTTCACCTTGCAGGTGACACACGGTTCCCATAGCACAAGACTGAATAAAAGTGGCGTAAATACTTTCATCCAATAATGAAATCATTGATTTTTTTAATTTCCATTTTTTATGAGACAACGTTTTCCGAGAGCTTTTCAAATGACAATTGCTGTCAAATAGAGGATGATAATAAATAATGTCAAAATGAGTTAATAACCCAAAATTGTCCTCGACTATAGTGGTTTTTCTCAATTTTTCCGTCCTAAATGACTTTGGTGACCGTAATATTGTCCAGACTTTTGTTGGTTTTCGCTCAATTAGTCCTCCGTTTGTTATTCGTCAAATTGGTTTTTAATAAAGGGAACAATTTCAATAATATCAAATTTGAACTCTCTTTACTTTCATCATGCGAAGTGGAGAAATCTTTCTTTCTTGCACGAATTACACCCAGCATTAACTTCCTAGAACCTACGAATCAAAATTTTATATTTGCAGGTTTAAGAGTGATTTTGGCAGTAATTCGTAAAAAAAATTGATTTCGCAACTTCACATGTCTATGAGTAATAGAGATGCAAATTTAAAATTATTGAATTGTCTATTTTATTTAACAACAAATATACGGAAAAAAATGAGAGACTAAATATTAAGCAAAAATACAAAAGTTGTGGGAACTAAATTGAGTAAAAATACAGAAGGTCTGGGACAATATTAAGTCATTCAAAGCATTTAGGATGAAATGAGAAAAATCAACTATAGTCGAGGACAATTTTGGGTATTAACTCAATTCAAATATAAAGTTACAATAGCTATTGTTAATAATAATATAGTAAAAATTAACTTACAATCTTTAGAAGTTTTCAATGCATTGATAAAAGCATAATTGAAATATTAAAGTTTTGTTCTCAATAATCAAAAGAAGATTAATAATAAATGAAAAAAAAAAAACCTGAACTTAAATTGATTTATTTTTTAATGAAAGAAAATCAAATGATTTTCCAAGTTTCCTGAATTTATAATCATATGAATGCTATGTATTTTAGTCGGACTAATTAATTTGGACCAAAATTTAAATTTAAATTTTATTATAGTTTTTAATACATTTTTACATAATTGTGTAAATGTTTAAAATAATGTTTAGAATTTTTAACCATATTCGTAGTATATGTTTAACAATTATGCTAACTCTAAATTAAGTATATGATGAGGTTCGAACCTAAGACCTTTCTTTATAGAAATTAATAAATAAGTTAAGAATAGTAAATAGTTACGGAATATTCCGTTAATAAAGTTTAACTAAACGGTAAATTTAAGTTATTTAAGGGAAGAAAATAATATAATAAAGGGTAAATAAGGAAATCATTAAAATACAATATCAAAATAATATGAACCATTCATTTTAAGAAACAATTAGTACCGACATTTTTTTATTCCAGTTAAGGGCTTAACATTATTCGCTCTCATTAGAATTGTAATATATACTATATATTTATATATATATATATATATATATATAATATATATTATATATATATATAATATATATATATATAAATGCATTAACTTGAAAGTACCATGACGTTTTATATATTATCAAAATAATATACACTCAGTACACAAATAATGTACTTTTTGTTGAAAAAATAGCTTAAATTGGTGTAAAATGGCATATGAGAGGGCTATTTTGTGGTACAATTATCAGTGAGGTCCACTTCCCGATTTGGGTCGGGTCCAAAGTGGATTCGGGTTCTTCATAGTGAGACGAAGAGATTGATATATTGTACGCTCAAATCGGATAATGGTGAATTGAGATATTGATTCTCAAAGTAGACCCATTTGAGTTGGAAAATGAAGGGAAAAAGTGAACTTTTGTCCCACCTTGGTTTGGGAAGAGAATTTCTCCCACTATTTATACAAGAGCTCTTTTTAAGCTCATTGAATTGTATAGCATAGAGGCTTTCTCTCGTGGCAGGGGTGCAGATCAAATCCCAAAAAATGAGATCAAATAGGCTTGGGGCAAGGCCTAATCTTGTGTGCACAAATTTTCCAATCCAATTCAGCCACAAAATAATCACGAATTAATCTACTTTCGTGGAATGAGTAGATTGTTTCGTGGTGGCCCACTAAAAGGAGTTTTCATTGTTTCGCACTGTTTCGTGGTGGCCCACTAAAATGGAGTTTTCATTGTTTCGCATTGTTTCGTGGGGCCCCCACTAAATGGAGTTTCATTGTTTCGCATTGTTTCGTGGTGGCCCCACTAAAATGGAGTTTCATTTGTTTCACGCCACGAATGAATTAAGTTTTCATTGTTTCCAATCTCGTGTGCACAATTTTCCAATCCATTTCAAGCCACGAAAATAATCACGAAATTAATCTACTTTCGTGGATGAGTTGATTGTTTCGTGGTGGCCCACTAAAATGAGTTTCATTGTTTCGCACTGTTTCGTGGTGGCCCACTAAATGGAGTTCATTGTTTCGCATTGTTTCGTGGTGGCCCACTAAATGGAAGTTTCCATTGTTTCACTGCCACGAATGAAATAAGTTTCAACTGTAATGCATGGCCACCAAATGTAGCATGCATTGCTCCGTGTAGCATGGCCACCACGAAACAATTGAAGCCGAAAGTAGTGGTTTCGGCTGATGGCCGAAAATTTACTACTTAACTTTTGTTTGTGACTGTTGGATTTAAATTCAGCTGTTATAGGATTAATTTTTGAATAATTCCAGTTTTAATTTTGAATTAACACCCATGTTAATGGTTGCCCTTACAAGAGTTGTAGGGATGTCCTTAAATGCCATAATAAAGGTTATTGACTCCTCATTCCCTATATAAGAAGGGGTAGAGTGCAACAGAATTTTTCTAAGGAAAAAGTAACAAGAACACACAAGAAAAATAATTTTTCCAAGCCTCAAATACCTCTGCTTCTACTCCATTATTGAAGCTGTGTTTTGCCCAGGCTCTCGTTCGCCGGGTTCGTCGTTTGGGTGCTCAAACGTCGAACCGCTGTACGTTTTATCCTGGGAGACCTAGGCCACACGCTCCTAGAACTTTGGGAGGCAAATAAGGTTTTAAGGAAAGAAAGACACCTTGCCTAACTCGAACATTTCTTTCTTCCTTCTCTTCTTTCTGTTGTTTGGATTATGCTTTTAAGCAAAAAATCACGTTCTTTCTTGTTAATTTGGAATTATAATCTGAGGATTATATTTTCTTTGGTTGTATATAACTTGGTATGTTCCTTCTTCGTAGATATAACCATACATTATATATAACCTTTGGATCCGTTTTATCATATATATTGTGTGTATATATATATATTTCGGATAATATCCAATAAATATTTGTATCATACTAGTGCGAATGTAGTAATATAAATATTACTTTTGGGATCATTAAATCGATTGGTGGTTCATGCTATACCAAAGAAGCTCTTTAAGCTCACTTGAATTCTATAGCATAGGGAGGCTCTCTCCATCGTTCGCCAAGGGGTGTTAAAATACCAATAATCTCAAAGAATGAGATACGAACAGAACATGGCTTGGATCAAGCCTAATCTCGTGTGCGCAAATTTTTACAATCGCGAATTCAGGCACGAAAGTATCCACGATTAAAGGTCTGAAAAGAGTTTCGAAACAACTTGTCATGTACGAACTTTCGATGGAATGAGTTGATAATGTTTCCGTTGGTGGCCCACTATAATGGCGATTTCATTGTTCGTCCGTAGTAAATTTTTCACTGCGCACGAACTGAACTACAGTATTCACTGTCAATCGCGATCGCCAGCCGAATGTAGCATGCAATTGTTTGCATGTAAGCAGATGGCCAAGCCACGGGACAGCAGATGTGAGAGCCGAAACGTATGTGGCGTTCTCGGCTGGATGGCCGGAAAACTACGTACTTGCAACTTGTGTGTTTCCAAGTGACTGTTGAGAATTTCAATTCAGCTGTTGATGAGATTAGATTTCGTTGAATTAATTTCCCAGTTTTAAAATTTGGAATTAACACCCAATGTTACCATTTGTTGCGCGTTCACAAGAGTTGTTAGAAGAATGTCCGATTAAATGCTGTATAAAAGTTTATATTACTCCCTCAGTTTCCGCC
>VALG01016058.1:0-14045 GCA_009835305.1 Ipomoea purpurea | reverse complement strand
CTCTCACATATCAATTATCAAGCAAAGCCCATTAAAGGTATGCTCAAAACAATTAAACTATTTTGATTGCGTACGTAATTTTTGTTAGCTTAACGATTGGAATAAGAATATTGACTTAAATGACAAAAATACGTAGGATAAAGTTTATGAGATAACCAGGACTATGTGGTCTAATGGTATCCGGGTTGGACTTCCATTTGGAAGGTTGTAAGTTTAAACCTCAGTGGAGGCGTTATTGACTCTTTGTGTTTCAGTAGGTTGAGAAAGTATATGAACAGATACTACAATGTAATAGAGCTAGTAGCATTCAAAAAAAAAAAAAAAAAGTTTATGAGATAATTTTTTTTATCAAAAACTTTTATTATTTGATGTGTTAATAAACTCTTTTCATTTATCACTAACAATAAATTAGTCAACCCCAATATGGGATAAAAATAGTAATAATATATTTATATTACCGTGTGTGTTATAATTAACCTGAAGGGCGTGGTTGAGTGGAAGGGATTCATCCAACCTTGACCAAAGGTTAAGGGTTTGATCCTTGGCTTTGGGAATGGAGCAGCCTTAAATCTTCAGACCATTGGTGCATACAATTCAGTCATGGGATTAGTTATTCATAACAGTCGTGGGCAATGAGGTGGGTATATAACTGAAGGATAAAAAACACATAGGCCCTGTTTGGTAAAAAAGTCAATTTTAGCTTATTTGACCATTATTAATTGTTTGATTTAGTTAAAATATCAATATAAATGTTTGGTTAATTAGCTTTTTGCAACTTCAAAAGGCTAAAATTCAAAAATCTACTCCAAGTAATTTTTTCAATTAGCTTTTTGAGAAAAATAAATTATACCAAACAGTTATCAGCTAACAGCTAATTTACCAAACACTTTTCTACAATCAGCTAATGTTATCAACTATTTATACGCTTTAATTAACACAATCAGCTAACAGCAAACAGCTATCAGCTAACAACCATTTTACCAAACAGGGTCATAGTCTAAGACGAGCATTAACCGTTGCAGAGTTATTATAAGAGTCTAAGACAAAATAATCATGTGGATAGAAATAGAAATTTTAATTAAAAACCTTTGGTAATTAAGTTAGTTGTTGGAGATGTTTGGGATGAAATTAGTTTTGTTGCATAGGTAGTGGAATATAATCAAGGGTTGTCTGAGAAAGTAACAGATACAATGCACATAAATGTTAAATGATTAAATGGTAACTCAACTAATGGCCCACCACCAAAGTCCAATCAATTTGTACTAACCGTGATTAACAAGTCAAATTAACAAAGATTATAGTGTGATTAGTGTAGCGTGCAAATGTTATGTGCAATGGGCAATAATTAAGACATCAACTTTACTTGATTCTGTTATATCAAATCAAAAATTATAAAAGAGAGCAATAAAGGCAAGAATATGATATGAATAGACAATGTATTATCAATTGCGGTGATAATTAATTATACATTGTATTTACTTGTTAAAATGTTTAGAAATTATTTTTGCGATTTTTTTTTTCCTTTTTCTTTCTTTCTTTCTAAGTCATTAACATTTTTAATTGTGTTTAAACTGAAGCACAATTTAACCAGCTTAGTTGGCATGAGTGGCCGTTCACTCTCGTCGCCTAAGAGGGGTTGAGAGTTTGAATCCCCTCTTGTATGAAAAAACCAATCTGACCAGTATTTTGCCATTTAATCTGATGACTACTGGACCCGGGTACCATTAGACCACATAGTCTTGGCATATTATATTATATATATGACTTAATAGTAATAATTTCACTCCAAAGTATTTATCTTTTCTTTTCGGATCAATAGGAGGGGATAACACCTTCAAAATAAATAAATAAATAAATAAATAAATAGGAGGGGATAACCGTTAAGTAAAAAAAGTTAGTCCTATAATTATATGATATATTTTGGACTATTGTATTCAATTGAGCTAATACCATCCGAGTATAGTTGTTTTACCACATTTAAAAATCATTTTTTTTTTTAAATTGATCATTTGTAATCTTTCAACTTTTAAATTGTTACCATTCGTGATCCAAATTAACTATTTATTTTTTTGAAGGGAAAGTTAACTATTTATAATTGATCAATTATCAAATTTTAACCGGTCATTCCACGACAAAGTGGTCAACCATAGCAATTAGTAGTAATCATTATGTGATACTGTTTTAACTCTTTTTCTTCTTCTTCTTCTTCCGCCACTCAATATGATGCATACACAATTACATTTGTTGCCACAATGCTTAATCCATTACTATGTGTTTAATTTGATTAATTATATTTAATTCACTTTATTTAAAATTTATGTTTTATTTTTTTTTAGATTAATAAAATTTATATATTTAGAAACTATAGAAAAAAGTACTACTAAATATAAAAAGTCAAATTTGAAAGTTATAAGAATATAAAAATAATAATTTAATCAATAAATAGTAAAATAGAACAAAGTAAATATATATTCTTAATATAATATTTTCGGTATAATATATAATATTCTTTAAGACTTTATTTGGTGTAAATTTAACTATTCCAATTATGTAATGGTTTGGTCATATGATAATAATAAGATATTAAATGATAAAAAAAAGGCTAAAGTGTCATCCTGCACCATGAACCATTCTTGATTATTCATGCCGCACCATGATCTTTAATAAGTGATATTTTGAGCTATAAACCAAAAAAAAAATTTCGCCTAGCCTTTTTTGTAGGTTTCCAGGTAAACAATATGACATGGCGCCGGTTGCTTGCTGATTTAGACTTATTTGTTAGTGACGTGGCTTTAATTAAATGAGATGGAGTCCATGTAAGCTTATTTACATAAAAATAAAATAAAAATAACAAAACTAATAGTTGTTTCGAATTCTCCCAATTCTACTATCTGAAATCGGCGACTGCACCCAACCCAAACCCTACTATCCGAATTCGAATCCCCCGTTAATCGACGACTTCACCGTAATTGTTGACCACTGCAACCTTCGCAATTTATCCTCAGCACGCAATTTCGCAGCACCAAAATCTGTAAGAATAAACAAATGAACATGCTAATCGAAGACTGCAAAAATTCAATAAAGAACCATTCAATCTATCTATGCATGCTATTAATCAACTAATAAATCTACACAAATATATACATACATACATGCGTTTAATTAAACAAAATTTACACAGGATGACAAATATTATAGGCAGGACGTATACTACATGCGCACCTTAACGGAAGGCAGATTCGCGCAGGAGGTTGATCAGCGGAATCGTCACGATCGCCAGGACCGGAGCATCTGCGGTGGCGTGAGGATTCCCGCGGTCGAACTCGCGACAATTGCGGTAAAGTCACGTCATTTAACTTTTATTTATTTATTTATTTAAGTAAGCTACATGGACTCCATCTCATTTAATTAAAGCACATCACTAACAAATAAGCCAAATCAGCAAGCAACCAGCGCCATGTCATATTGTTTACCTGGAACCTACAAAAAAGGCTAGGCGAAAAAAATAATTTGGTTTATGGCTCAAAATATCACTTATTAAAGATCATGGTTGACATGAATAATTACGAATGGTTCATGATGCGGGATGACACTTTACCTAAAAAAAAATGATCGTCAAATTGATTACCTACCTATATTAATGGTATATAACTATTTAAGCAATTAATTCCCCACTATTAAGCTTGCAAGGTGACCCTGCCCCTTGGACTTAAATTGTGTTTTTTAGTATTAAAATTAGAGTAATACTATATATACTTCCATTTTTTACTCCATTTTTACTCCCTGCTAAAGTGTCATTATTTGATTCGTTTAAATAACAAAGTGGGCCATTGTTTTTCTTTATTCCTTGAATTCATTGGTACACGTGACAGGAGTTTATACTCCATGGAGTACATATCATTTTCCTTAAAATTATGTACTTCTAGAGTAAAATTGTGTTTTTAAGTTTTGAGAATTTATAAATACAATACAGAGTCATTACAAATGTGAATTTATAAAAATTAAATTATGAACATTTATTATGTAAATTGTGTATTTAACCCAAATTCACCTTGCAGAGTAGACAGGGTATTTGCCCAATAAGAATGGATGGGTTTTGATATTCAAAGCCTGCCAACGTGATGGACTAAGTAAGCCATGGGCCAACCCACCAAGTTTATAAATAAAAGACATTGTATAAAATTTTGAAATAAGGATTAAATAGGTCCTTCAACTGCCACAATAATACAATTAAGTCACGAACCTACAAAATCTACAATTAATTTTATGGTTTTTTATTAATCCAAATGATTTGTACTTTTTCTTTAAAGTTGTACGTTAAGTTTTAGACACAAATTCCTTTACCCCGTTAAAATCTAATTAAGGTTTTTTTTTTTTAAATAAAAATATTTCATTTACTCTTTTTTTTTCTCACAAAAATATACTTCCAAGAATCCCAATTAATTTTTTTAATTATACTTTTTGTCATTTTAAATTTTATAAAAATTGGTTCGATTCACCCTCCATAATACAATTTATTTTCTACAAATATACTTCTGAAAATTTTATCTCAATCCTAATAAGTAAATTATACTTCTTATGTTGAATTGGGTAGAACAATGTAGGACAATAGTTTCGATTACTGTTCGCTCAGTTTTATTACTAGAACTTTAAATTTACATGTGCATACTCTCGCTAATTAGTCTATGATCAGGATCACTCTATGTATTGAGATTTAATCCTCCTGACTCTATCGTTCAGTTCTTGATTTAATATATTGGTTATGCCATTTTTCAAAAAGTAAAATATACTTCTTATTTTAAAATTAAGATTTCAAATAATTAGCATTATAATTGTTAAAGTCTCGTACAAAACTTGGTTTGTCTTAATGTTGCATTGTTGTGTATTGATTTTAAGTTCTTAAAATTTTGCTTTTGAAACTCCATATGAAATTGGTTTTACATATTCACAAACGTTGGTATGTTGACTTATATATCGTGTTTTCCGTCCAACAAACGTTGGACGGAAAACGCGAGATTCTAGTAGTGACGTCAAGTGCATAAAATGGAAAAGAAAAGAAAAAGAAAAAGAAAAAGAAAAAAAGATATATATCGCTCTGTGTGTTAGTGCTATGATTTTTTTTTTTGAGAATGTAATATTATTTCTTATGTAAACTAAATTATAAAATATTATTTGATGTATCTTTTTTAACTAGATATAATATTGCAAAAAAAAATAATTTGTTATAACGTTGATTATTGAAAAAAAAAAAAAAAAGTTGCATTCGGTACCAATTACTATTATTATTATTATTATTATTATTATTATTATTATTATTATTATTATTATTATTATTATTATTATTATTTTTTGAATACTACCACTTACTATTACCATGTTTAGCCAAACCATCAAATTATAATATTTTAGGCTAAAGTGTCATCCCGCACCATGAATTATAAGTGATTCTTCATGCCGCACCCTGAAATTTGATAAGTGCTGTTTCAAGCCATTAACCATTAAATTTTTTCGCTTAGACTTTTTTACAGGTTAACATCAATTAAGTTACAGATTAAAATATGTTGTTGTGGAGGTGTTTTTTATTTATTATTGAAATATGACATGGCAGCCATTTTTTTACTTTCTCAACATTTTGACTGCACCTTCTTCGTCGTCAGCTCCGACTACGACGACCCGTCGCCGCTCGACTCCACCTGCCCCGCCGCTCGACTCTGATGTCTAGCCGACGCCATGGTTTTACACAGAGAATAAAATACTCTTTGATATTCTTATATAGTCCGATGGAATTCTTGCAATAAAATAAGAGTTTTACACATTCATGCATCTGATGTTCTGTCTGCAACTTTTGATATTCTTATATACATAAGTATATATGTATGTATATGATATTAGTCTGATCTGACTGTTTAGTTGGTCAGCATAGCTTTAGTTGGAGTGTACAATGAGTATGTGGTTGTTTCAAAGAAAATGAACCACGTTGTCTTCATCGGCGATGGCTCACCAAGACCAAGATCACCAGGAACAAGAACTACGTTGATGGCATTGGCTCCATGTCTCCATCTTTTTGTCTCTGTGCACCCATGCGCGGCGACGTGATGGCGATTCTGACAGGAGGCCACCGTTGTACAGTGTTTCAGTCATATTCTTTCTGACCATCTCGCCTAATAATGCGTCTGCCACCCGAGACTTGTTAAACTTAAATCCTCATTTTGCCTCCTTTCTACCCACACTTATGTTCTTCATCTCTTCTCAGGATCATTCTCTCCTCTCTCATTGCATAGAAACACAGAGGAAAAATAGAATTAGGAAGAAGAAGCATACATTTCTAATGCAGGGGGTGTAATCGATTAATAAGATCATAAAGAATAATTTTCTTCGAAGACGGAGGTAAATAAGCTTTTTTTAAGACCTATCATCGGGGGAAAAGAAAATCACTCGTTGTAACACAAAGAACAACGAATACAAGATCTCAACGTGAGAAGAAACTATGGGCTTGAGTAGAGCGATGCCTCAATCCACATCAACACATAGTTTATCGGCATCCATGCACCATGCATATGCATAGGATGCAAAACCGACGTCTTATCTAAAAAATCGCGTCCCTTTTGAAAAAAAAATCAGTTCGATTCAGCAACACATTATATTCATTCATTCTTAATTTAGTTATAGATTATTGAATATAGTTCATTGATATGGAATATATTCATACGATTCGGATGATTCACCGATTCGAATTTTATTCATAGATTATGGAATTTAGCTTCATTCATCCTGAATTTTTAGTCTAATGAGATTAATATAGTCAAAAGAGATTCTGGAATCGAACCTGATTTTTTTAGGGAAGAGCTTTTATATAAACGCGTCGTTTTTTGCATCCGTATGCCAACATGTGCATAAACAATGCAACAAAATTGCACATGGACTTGGAATGGTTAACATAACAAATTAACAACATAACACATTACGCGCCACGCATCAAACAGGAACGGCACTTATCAAAGTTAAGGTGCGACATGAAGATTCGTTTATGGTTCAGGATGCGGGAATGACACTTTAGCAATTTTTATATTTCTATATAAGGCTTTTTATATCAATATGAAAAAATTCTTAATATTGCAGCAAATTCATTCATATTTTCCTTTCTTTATGGTTTATATACAACATATAATAAGTATATATATAACCAATAAATAGAGTTGATACCAGACAAGGGTCACCTGCCAGGGGACACTGATTTTAACGACTATAAATTTGTATGTTTAGTATAGAATCTAAACTTCTAGAAATAAATTTTTATAAGTCAAAACACATAACAGTGTAACGGGAAATTTTGAATAACAAATAAATATCATCAACATCTAATTGTAATTGGTACTACGTATTGTGAAAGAACATGTGAATACAAAAAAGGTAATCAATTATATAAATATATTATATTAAATATACTAATATATTAGATAGTAATGATATTATATTTATAATATAATATATAATATATATATAGTATATATATAACATTGTGTGTGTTAACAATATGAATTTGTACCAGGTCCAAAAGAAAATTTGATAAAATATGAGACCCATACTCCACAATTTTGTGATGACCCTTTATTATATCAATCAAACTTAGAAATATATTATAGAGTTCACATCAATATAAAAAAACAGCAATTTAGGATCAGATTCACCTTGCAGGTAACTGGTCCATGACCATATACACTTAATCTCATATGAGATAGCAAAAATAGAAAAAAATGATAATAAGTTAATTACCGATTGTCCCTCTACTATGAGTGATTTCACCAATGTCTCGATATTTAAATTCTCAATTTGTCCCACTATGCATTTTTACTCAATATCCTAAGCGTAATTTGCCGTCAAAACAAAGGGGGCAATGAAATTATTAAAAAGATTATATTGACATCTGCATCTCTTCATCCAAATATATTATTATCATCTCCAAATTCAACAGTCATCACATCAACAGCGAAGAAACTGAGAGGGGGACGTTGCTCGCACTTCGACCTGCTGTTTCCGGGCGGAAAGAACATGCCAGAGGCTTTTGAATCGAGGGAGAGAGAATAGATGTCCACCGCCGTGCTTTTGCTGCCACTGGCCAACAATATCGAGATCTACAGTCTGCGTCCGACCTAGTGAGACGAGGTGACATCACCGTAAAAGAGCTAGCTAACTAAAGTACCGAGATCGCACGCGCGTTGCTCTCTACTCGCCACTGAGAGGGTTATAGTTGTTCCTTGAACGACAATGATTCTCAATCATTCTCAAATTTCGACTGAGTGTGCATTAGCGTTTCGTATTCAATTCAACATAAAAGGTTGTTTGATCAAATAAGCAAGCGGGAATAACTTAGACAGTCGAGAAAGGAACAATGTCACATTACAAAAATGTCCAAGTTATTGCTTAAACAATTTTTGACTTAGGACCAAACGAGTAAAAATGCATAGTGGACCAATGAGGAAATTATTATACCACCAAAGACCAAATGTTGAAATCATCATAGTCGAGGACCAATCGGTATAACTCATGTAAAAAGTATCCAAGACTTTGTCAATGACACCCGGTGGACTCCTGATGAGTTGTCGATTCGAGCCTCATGTTCGTAATTGAGAAAGTGTATAAACAAATAACATTGTAAAATACTACTTAAAAAAAAAAAAACAATAAGTATCAAATTTCATATATGAAAAATCCACCAATCACCTTAGCCTAGATTTACTGTGACAATACCGACAATTTGTCCTTTGTTAGGTTTTAATTGTCCATTTGCTTAGTTTTTGAAACATATGGTAATTCACAATTTTAACCAGTTATTCACTTTAAAAAAAAAAAAAAAAAAAAAAAAAAAAAAAAAAAAACCTCAAAAGTAATAATTTATTCAGTCCCTAATGTTGGGCTCCCACTGGGCTATTCCGCACCGTTCAAAACCAGCCCATTTTTTCAAAATAGCATGCGGAGCTCTGTAGATAATAATCATCACATAAAATTGTAGTAGAATTAAATGATACTTAGTTTGCTATAAAAAAAAAAAAAGTATATATGAAAAATGAATTAAAAAAAGCTTACTCAATAACGTATATCGTCAAAGAAATTAATATAAATAAAAAATATTTTAATGTTTTATAAGAAAATGTTTTAAAGAAATAAAATTCAGAGCACATACATAATTAGCATATATTGGTCAAACGTTGAAGTATAATTAAAATAATACTTCAACATTACTATAATTAAACTAGTGTCGGTAGAAAATGAAACTAAAAAAATAGAGCGCTCATGCAATAAGTCAATAATGTATATTATCAAAAGTGGGGGTTCATTGTGCGCAGTGAGCACAGGTCTAGCCTCTGTGGTTCATGTTCAGTTGAGTTACCATGATTTATCCTTCCAAATACTCTGTCGGGTCGGGGGGTGGGGCCCTTAGGGTTGGGGGTCAGCCTTTTTAAAATAATATATTATCAAATGAAATTGTAGTAAAATTAAAATGATACTTTGACATTTTACTTTAATGAAACTTAGTATGTATGAAAATGAAACTAAAAAGCATAACAATATTGTCAAAGGAAATGTAATTAGATGATACTTACTTCATAATCCATCTTATTACATGGCCATGGTCCAGAATAAAATTTGATCGTCCTTTTGGCAAATATAGATTATACTATTCACCTTGCATTGTTGACCATGATCTAAAATAACATCAAATATGTATTGTAGTTAACATTATAATGCATTTGTAAATAAATTAAACACAAACATTAACTACAGACACATATTATGTTACTACAGAATACAGACACATAAATGCAGTTAAACATATTATGTGCCGTCAATTTAGTTAATAATCGCATAATTAACTGAAAGCACATAATATATTAATTGCACACACATAATTTTTGGAACATATTCCACAAAAGATTGACATTGACCATGGTATAACAATTGCGTTCCATTCAATAGTTATACCATGGATTAGGATCCACTTTGTAAGGTAGATCTTGGTCCAAAACGACAGCATTTCAACTGTCATGATTAACGACGCATCGTTTCATTTTTCAAAATCGCATCGCACGTGTTTTTGAACATTAAACTTTGTGTTTATAAATATACTAATTATGAATATTAAACTTTGAGTTTATGAGCATATCTAGTTTGTGAACGTATATAAGGAATGTTATGAACATGTAACAAAGTGAATGCTAAAGTGGCTAGTTTAAACTTTGAGTTATTAACATATAATGTCTAGTTTCTGAATATTAAACTTTGAGTTTATGAATATATAATAGTTAACGCCGTTAAATGAAATGGAGAAGTCTCATCACTATTGAATTCTTGTTCAATTCCCATCTGAGAATTATTATATTGGAACACTACAACTTGCAACATGTAATTATGTAAATGCTAAAAGAAAAAAAAGAAACAGCTAAATAAATACATCATAACCACACAGATCTTGTGCTCAATCCTATGCAGATCTTATTAATAAAAGATTTAGCTGATCATATGCTATGCATGAACAATCAGGAGTTCTGGGGGAGGAAAATATATATATATAGATGTTATGCCAATTCCCAATCAAGTGTACATCAAGTTTAACTATTTTGGTCAAATCTGGGCGATCTGATCCGATCTAAAAGTATCGTCTAGCTAACGGGTGGTCGTAAAATGCTAACTTACCTATCACTCTGCGAGATCGCCTTTTCTGATGAAAGCTATCTCATTTCTCTCGCACAGCAAAGGCCAACTTCAATTAGATGCGACGAATATTGTATACTATTCACAATTTCGCTTCTGTTCTTTGTTCAGCATCTCTTGTAACGTTACATACCTGGATTAAGCACAAAGAACAGACATATATTTAAATCTGGGATAATAAAAAAATATTATATCTCTCGTTATCAGAAAAACTCACCTGCTGCTTGCTGCCAGGCCGTTGGTTGATTTGTCGGGTATCCTAGCTGGGGTGTTGATCGCTTGTGTTTGAAACCTGGGACACATAAACCTGGCATAAACACGAAACAAGCAGAATTGCTGTAGACCTAGGATTAAGAGAATAATATATTACTATATGTATCGTGATGTAATTGAAGCATGTGCTCCATTTCAACTAAAAGCTTAAGCTGATAGTTGATTGCACATTAATTGTTATATGCTCACACGCCCCGCACGTGTGCGGCGCATTTACTTTTGGCTCCAAATAACACGTGGACCAAGTCAGCTCTGATACCAAATTGAAGCATGCTCCATCTCAACTAAAGGCAGCTATAGTTGGATTACATAATGGTTTATTCTCAACAGATGTAAATAATCCGGGGCAAGGCACCGACCTGACTGGTCTGATTTTTAACCGACTAGGTATAGGATCAGAATTCTGTGTCATCTGCAAGTTCTTGATCTTTACTGGATCCTCGCCTTCTCGATCCATTCTCATCTTCGAGGCATTCAAACCCGGGGCGAATTGCAGAAGGCTGCTGTGATAAAGGGACGAATGGTGTCTTGGGACCGACATTTGGAACTCCTGACAAGGAACCCAACGCCTGAATATTAGACTCGCATAGTCATTCCTGGAAATTAATAGGTCCAGAAATTGACGGGAATGGAAATGTGTCTTGGCATAGCGGGCATTGGAAAGATGGGACATCCGGGATCGCCACCATTAAGCTCGGGCAAGCCCATCCCGAACCATCCCCATCCTATCCCTAACCCCATCTGAGAAATGTGACATTTGAGCATGCATGTGATGATCATTCCTGCGGAACATCATTTGTGCATACACAATCCCGCTCCCATTGACATAATCTGCATCAAGTTGGATAATGCACGTAATTCGACTGTAGTGAAAACAGAATTCTTATTATACATTTATCGAAATGAAAGTCGAAATCCCAGCCTGAATGCAATGTTGGAAGACTTGAACCTTGGACATCAAAGAGCACCTTACCGAACTTGAAGTTGAAGTGTCTTCAAATATTCGATAGCTTCATCAAGCATTGAAGCTTTATCCGCCTAGAAAGAAACGCAACTTGTCAAAAATTCAGTCCTTTCTAATTATAGGTGCACCAAGGATCAAGAAACGAGTTTTTGAAGGTAACTTTAAAAAGCGTTCTAACTTGGCAGAAAAACTCAAACTCAGAGAGATGCGATTTCTTTACCTTATTACAGTGGGTATAAGTTCCTGCAATGCCCATCTTTCATTGATCTGCTCTTCGTCGCTGTAACAATATTTTTATTAGAAATTACGAGTGATCAGCACGAGACTAATAGTTGTATCATTTCTGGGGGATTTTTCTCACCCTTTCTGATAGATTGTGCACTTCTGCAGCTCGGGTTCTCTTTAGCCCTGTTCCTCCTCTAGCAGGACTGCTTTTTCGCACCAGCTGATTCTTCGTCTGCATCCTGAAAAAATCGTTAGTTGTAACAGAAACAATTGGTAATCGAATTGCTACAAAAAGCATCGAGGATCAAAACATACTCACTCGGGCATCCAACTCTCGATTTCTCGAGCCTTCTCCTTAAACTGTGGGACTGATTTGAAGCTCTCTCTGAACTACTGCCGAGCATACAGAAGCACAAGCCCGGCTCAGCAGCTTTGTTACCATGGACCTTGTCAGCATCATTAGTATCTTCCTGAATGAGCATCGGTCTGTCAAATTTAGTGCGTAAATTAGGTTGACTTTTAGGTCACTTTCCTTTCTCGAGGTGCTACATGCTTCAATAAGCGCGGTTTAGCAGATTCTGGGCATTTCTTTGATTCTCCTTCTCCCTTTTTCCCTTGCTTCTAAACCGAAGCATGTTCTGAAGATTAGCTCTGCAAGCATAACAGGTCTGGAGAAATTAGAAAAGTTTAACAAAGAAGGGCAAGTTCGAGGAGTTTCAGTGTCTGATTTTGTAATCTTCATAGAATCGAGATGGATACTACCATTACTGCTACCGATATCTGAAACTCCCGATAAAGGGGTTACTGCGAGAAGACCACGAGGGCTAACAGTCCAAACTCGGAGAACATCGAGTTTCGTTGCATTTCTCTGTCCCGAGTTACAACACTCTGAACCCCAATCAACGGGAAACCATCATGGGGACGTTCATTTGCAGTCATTCCAGACATTTCTGGCAAGAGTTGAGAGCCATACTCTTGTGACTGACCATTAAGGCGAATAGTTTAGCCAGGAGCAATCTCGTCGTCCTGGCTCAAATCCATTTCGCCAGAGGCACGATGGAGGCATTTATCCAAAACAGAACCCGCTAAACTAGCTTCCCAACCTAGAGGTCGAGGCATTCCTACACACTTCTCCCGCATCCTAGAAAGATTGTCACTCTTCTTAGCTTTACTCGACTGGCCTTGCATAGTAATCTGGCCATTTTCCCACACAAGTTCAGAGAAATCACTCCCTGGTCTTCATTTTAAACCCAAACCAAAACTCTCAAAACAGTCCAACCAAACATATATCAAGAACAATCAATCAAATCCACACTAATTATCAAAACAATCAGTAATTACTCACAAAGGAGATAGATCATCAGCAAAGACGACGTGGGTTTCCGCTCCCCAGATTCATTCTGAGCATTTTCAAACTCAGAGAGTGGCATGATGAAGAGACTGCAAAGTTTTCCACTCACAACTTTCTCAAGTTTGATAAATCAGTCATTAGCCCTCTTCACAAAGTTGTCCACTTCACACAGCTTCAACAACCTGCTCAAATGTCAGCCAAATACAATTATCTCCATCAACTCATGTCCTAATCACTAATATTATATACAGTAAAACCATGATAGTGTAATTAACAGATATTTAAATAATCAAATCACAAGTCATAACCCAATTTTTTATTGGTGTTAGAACACACTTTAGATTTAATAACAAAAAGCAACAATTTGAACTTTAATAAATCTTTTCAGTATTTCATATTCAAGTTCAAATTAGAGGATAAAGTCTATAGTAACCATTATAAATTACTGTAATAATCACCAACCCACAAATCTTTTTTCCATAAACACAAACCACAAAACAAATTAGGGGAAAAATGACACAT